>BGPR01000727.1:147870-240760 GCA_013235015.1 Araneus ventricosus | reverse complement strand
TCCTTCCTTAATTTGAAGGTTAAAATTGCATCCTTCCTTAATTTGAAGGTTAATATAAACGATTCTCCGAACACCAAAACTTTACGTTCTTGACATAATGCATCTTCTTATTTTGACTAAAAGAAAATATACGAGGCTATGAAAATCTCGGATATTATTCTCAAACGTTTAAGCTTGAGACTTTTGTTGTTGATACACTGTTAAATTACAACATCAGATTACTGGTGAAGTTTCAGATATACATTTCGCATAGCGACTCCACAAGGACAATCTTAAAATTTTGGACGTAATAAGTTCTTAGCTCAATCTTCTTAACAATAATTTAAAACCGAAAAAAAACTTTTGGAATTATGTCTATCTGTCTGTCGGTTTGTGTAAGAACATGATAATTTAGAAACGCAACGAGCTAGACGAGTGAAATTGACACCAAACTCGCATATTTCTATCAAATTTTGGATGAAATCCGTTCAAGGGAAATTTGTTTCTTTGACTCTCCGTGTGCCTGGAGACATGATAACCCAAAATCTCGAAGAGCTAGATAGATGAAATTTAGCATATGGTTAAACACGCCATATTGTATTAGTGTAAGAGAGAGTCGAGAGGTTAAGTTTAGTTTAGGTATATAAATGTCCTGTTTTTAAGCAAAACAAGGGCTATTTTGCAATAGACCTCGTAAGCAACCCCCGCTCCAAATTTCCGCGTAACACCAGCGAAACGTATGATTTAGTGTTCAATAGGCCCCATACATGGCGAGTCTTCAGTGGAATCAAGTTTCGAGCTCGGAGTCCTCCCGCCCCGAAGCCGAGACAATACCACTAGGACAGAGCTTCCCAACCTGTGGTACGCGTACCCCTGGGGTACGCGAAGGACCAGTTGGGTACACGACATCAATGTCGGTAATGGCGGACACAAGAAAACATAAGGAATTAAAAAAGTTACGGATTTTTTTTTCCCCAAGTTCGTGTGAAAAGTAAAAGATGTGCAAGACCTAAAGCCTAAGCTTAAAATGAGAAAAAAATAAAGAAAGAAAGCCAAAGGAAACCTGGCAAATGATTGATATTTGGTCGTCACCAGCCCCGATTATGCATGAATCATTAATGTCTTCGAAAAAGCTGTAGCTTCACTAGGTGCCACCGTTGTATGCTTTTTATTTTTGTTCTTCTAGTTTAGGCTTATGAGAACAATCCGGAATCCTCTCAAAGCTTCTTGTTTTAATTGCTCGATTGGTGCACTGAGAAAAAAATTCTGGCAAGAAAACCATATTTGTATGGTAATGGCATTTCTGGTAATAAAACTAGAATTCTGGTGATAATCAACAAAATTTAAGGTATTTAAATCATTTGTTTAATAATCTTACTGTTCGTTCTGGTAACGGTTTACGAGAATTTCTGGTTTTCGAAATTATGGCTCTTTTTACCCACCTGTTTAGTAAAATTACAACGCTGAAAAGTTAATTTACCAGGAAAAACGGTTTTCATACCATACACTTCGTTTTTTTACGAGAATCACGATAAAATTACCAGATTATTCTTCAGAAAGTATCGTTCATTTTACCATATGTTTGGTGATTTGACTATGCTGACCTCTCTGACATCTACCAAATACAATGGTATCAGTTTATTATTTTTTTTTTTTACCATGCCGTATGGTAAATCTCAAATATGGCGGCACTTTGTTGGATTGAAGTAGATAACGTTCCTCCTCAAGTATACCAATATATCAGAGGAAAGAAGGACATTAATGAAGTGTTGACGTGTGAAAACATTCTATACCCTGATGGATCAATCCATAGCGGCGTCTGTTTTATGTATCTGTTAAGTGCAATTTACTAAAAGTTTCAGTTTGAAAATGAAGGAACGTTAAACGAAAAATCTTTCTCTGTTCGCTCGGCCATGTTTAGCATGACGGGACATTCTCGCGTTAGAGCTGATTTGGATATTTACATACCCATTGAAAATAGACATTAAAGAAAAGCTAAAGGAGTGGGGATTTGAAGAACTGGTAACAGGAGTTTACTGGTAAGTACTAAATTTTATTTTGAATTGATTTTTCGGTAATGTTGAATTAAGTATATATGACTTGTGAGTATATATTTAAATAAAATTTACCATTTATTGAAAGTTAAAAATTTGACAGCTGGGTAAATTGAATGTCGAAGAAAAAAAAAAGGTAAGTATATGCATATATATGTTCACAAGAATACTTTATTTGTAGTTTCTTTTCATATCAATCATATTAAACGATTTTTGTCGATTTTTTTTGTTTATGCCCATTCGGTGGCCTTCGACCCCATTACATTTGAATGTATAAATTAAAGGTAAAAATCTTTAAATAATTAGCAAATTTCTTAGCTCATGACTTTGTTTTTACAATGTGAAAAAAATGAAAATATATTGTTCACTTCCTTAATGCATTTAATGTATACTTCATCGACGTTCTGCCAATAATTTAATATTTAATTGCTGTTTATTTTTAAATACCTTTTCCTCATAAGTGAATTACGTTTAAAGTTCATATTGCTACCGTTTCCTGAAATGAAATGTCGAAATTTTACTTTTTTTAAAAATTAAGATTATGAATACTAGGTTATTAAACAATTACTACAGACGTATGAAGATATGTTTAATTTTATTTTCATCTGTATGGTGAAAAGGAATGCGTCAAAATTATTCAATTTTCAATAGTTTTTTGTTACATCAGATAATGGTAAAAGTAAAAATTTTATAATTTGTTATTTCCTGTATTTTATTTGGAAACTTCTTGCATAAATAACATGAAAATTATCAAAATCAAGTGATCATAAGAACAAATTGAAAGAATGTTCCTATTACGTTTTTTTTTCTTCATAACTTGAACATCTTTCTATTATTTATACTGTGCTTCTTAAAACTGTCATATCTAAAATTATATATATTTTTTATGAAGAATATGGATGGGTAGAATATTTATAATTCTTTTTTGTTTTTGTCTTGTTTGACATTTAGTAAAAAATTAGCAATAAATTTATTTTCGGATCCGGGGATAGTAGAGTCCCTGGGTATTTTTCCAATTCCATACCATGATCTTAGGTTGATTCGAACCGGATCGGTGCGCGTTTACTCATCTGCGGTTGGGAATACTTCGAATAGAAATAAAACGGTTTTTTTATACGCAGCTGTAGTGGTGGGTTGTTGACATGTTATTGTCAGTTGGAGATGAGAACGGGAGCAAAAAGAATATGGAGGCCTTTCTCGGAGGGTGCCATTTTTTTTTTCTCTTGACCGAATCAGATCGGCAATAATCTTAGCCAGTCTTTTGATGAGAATTCTTTCTTGCCTTTTAAGCATTTTGAAACGAAGGCATAATTTTGTGATACTCTTGATCTAACAATTTTTGAACCCGGTACAAGCTAAGAACTCAGTTCTGGAGCATACGCCGGAGACACACTCTTCATCCTTGATCCTTAAGAACGGGAGAATGATATACGTGCACGAGGTCGGGTAATATTTTCTGGCAATAGTTTTCGTATTAGAGAAGTATCTTTTAAACTTATTTTATTATTTTGATTACCCTAGTGAAGAGTATTATGATTTGGATTAATAATAAATCATTTTTAAGAAAACCTGATCTCGTAACTGTGCCATTTCTACGAACTTTTCACTGTCAATTCTGCTAAAGGTGTTAAACACACTCTCATCGATAACAGTCTTCAGATTTTTCTTTACTTTCAATTCTATACATTTAGATATAGTTTTTCAAAGAATTAAAAAAAGTAAATTGTAAGCAACTTATAATCGACATATAATTCACATAGCCCCTAATCTTGAGTTGTGTCATTTAAAGAGTCTGTACTTTATTTCCTATTCATGTCTTCTATATTTTCTGAGATCTTATTTTTGGAGCAATTACTTTTATCTTTCTTTACTGGACAACTCTAAAGCAACAATGTAGTAACTAAAATTATGTTAAATTTACATAAGTTATGAAAATATTGAAATAAATTAGATGCATAAGGTTCAGTATAATTTTTGAACATATCTAATAGCTATTCTGAATATCTGCTGCTAAATTATATCGAATACATAATTGAAACATTTTTAATTTGATCAGTTATTATATTCATTAATTTACAAAATAAATATATAAATCTGAATGATTTTCATTTTTATTTAATTATTTATAAGAATGTTAACCTATGTTAAGATGCAATAGTTTTGAGTAATTAGGTAGTTTTCCACTCCAGGTTTTTAAGTACATTATAGAGTTATATTTCATTGCTCACACAAACATAAGGGATTTTAGAGAGAGAAACTGAGATTTTAGAAGGGAACGTTACCTAAAACTCTAAATACATTTATTTATGTTTAAGTATTATTGAAATTGGATTCACTTCTTTTGGAACAACGAGGTGGCTTCACTTGATTTGTGATGTAAATATAAAAATTTTGGTATGATATACAAAATTTTTCTGTAATCCTATTTTTCGAATATAAATTTTTTTTCAACAAAAAAAGGAATTTTTTTGAACGAAAAAATACTGTCAATATATTTAGTTTTACATATTCTTAAAACGTTGACAGGTAGCGTAGCGTTATATAATATTCAAAGAAGCTTGCAAAAGTGGCACCACTAAAACAGAAAGGTCTAGGAAAGATACATGTATTCAAGGTGCCAGTTTATAAGAATGAGACAATAGAATTTTTTTTTTATTTCTATGAGAACAGAATTTTCTTCCCCTGCAATTACCTTGGAAAACCTTTTGTGCCAAAACCGCTAGCACATTTTCACAATTCATGATCAAGACTTATAGAAATGGTGTTATTATCCAATAAAAAAAAATTGTCAAACAAAATAAGCAGAATAACTGTAATGCTTTGTTGAAGTTTTAATAATAGTGACTTCGAAAATGTTCTCATTTTGAGGCTACTAATCATCTCTGTATTAATATGCACATATCATTTATCATATGGATTTAGTCTACCTATTCATAACAAAAGAATTGTAATTAAATAATTAAATTTTGAGAAAAACAAATATTTTGAAAAGTGTTTAATACGAGTTGAACTTATTTCGTTTACTACAGTTAATGGAAAATTTGTATTTATACAAATAGCACAATTATAAAAGCTCTGATCATGCTCGTTCAGAATATACTGCTAATTTCGATGTATAAAATTTAATAGGGCAGTTAAAGTGGGAAGAAATTTAGTTTATATAAATAATGCAGAAGTGGGGGCCCCCCCCCCCCAGTAGTGCATTTTCGAAATATAGCTTATTTTGCACAAAGAACTTAAGAGTGAATTTTTTTGCTCATAAAACGTTCTAAATTAATTTTTAAAAAATATTTAAGGTTGCTGAAATAATGTTATATTAGTACATAATTTTTTATCGTTTAGCTTTTACTTAATGTTTTTATTTTTTATGAAAATGTTATAATATTAAAATTTTTTAGAACTAGTTTTTAAAATTGATACAATTATAAGTTTCTAATCCAGGAGACGTTAGTATTTTTTACTTAACTGATTAATTAATTTAAATAAAATTTCTAAAATAAGGAAATAGTTTCCTTATTACATTAAATTAAAACCTCGCAAGAAATTATAGTTACTTTTATTCTGGACATAACATATATATCCGAATCGGAATTATTTGGTTATCGGTAAGAAAACTAGTTCTCCAAATATGTACACCATTTCATATATTTGCTTTCAATTTTGGATATGTGATCAAAAACATGGACTTGAGTAAAAAATAGGTCGTTAATTTATTTTTAGCTGCTGATAGCTGTATGAAGAAAATGGAATAGCTCAAAGAAAGGAAAAAGTGAAGCAAGATTCTACCTCTAGAGGTCTAATGCGAGAAAAGAACATAAATCTTGATGAAAAGGGTAAAAAACTGTTGAATTTAATAATATAAAAAACTGTGTATTTTATGTTGAAATTTTTTTCCAATTTGTATAATGTTTAATTAAACATCTTTGCCCCGACCGGGACATATGAGTGCCGTTTTAAATATGCTTGAAATATCAAGGTGGCAGCAAAATTATTTTGCTTATTAGCATTTATGCAGCCAGCTATTAGTGTTCACTATGTTACATTAATGATTTAAAAATTAAAATTTGTGTGTGCAATCATTCATTTGTTATTTTTTATTGAAAGTGAACTAGTAGATAACAGAAAAAGTATCCACTTAGTTTAAACGTAAATGTACCATCACTTTTTTTAATAGAGGTATTAGTCACGTTATTGAAGTTTAATAAATTGAGTAATCTTGCTATTTTACAAGAGGTAAAGGAAAGGGAGAGCTTACGTGCGCAGTGCTTTTTGAGCTTCCTATTTAGTAGAGGTTAAGCTTTCCTTAAAATGCTTCCATTTTTGTTTTATCATTTCTTTGCTGAAAGTTTTGTATGATGAAGTCAAGAGCAATCAACGTAAGAAATGAGAGTACTACTTTAAGTGATCGATAATTAATCCGAATTCATTTTTTTATGATCCTTTATTTTTAATTATAAAACATTATATTTACTAAAAGGATTGTTCAATGTTTTAGATTTTGTAAAAAAAAAAGTAAGTTTAAGGCGATCTCTTCAGTTTTGACTCAGTCTGCGAAATCTTAACATATTAAGAACCGTTTTTGCTTTACTATAAGAATCATTCAAAATGTTAATTGAATTGTTTTACATTTTTTAGATGAAGACTTATCAACAGTCTACGCCAACTTATTTGTAGGAATTGTTCTACAAATAAATTGTAAAGCAATCACAGAAGTGGAGGCCAACAAAAGCTATAAATTTGTTTCCTTAAGTTGCTAATCTTGGCGATATATTTGGCGACCACTTGGGTGACTTGGCGGCGAAGTTGGCGACAAAAGGAATTTTCTAGAAGGATCTCGAACCTTCAACCTATTTCTACTGGCTTCATGAACTTTCTGGAGATTACATCACTTCCTACGTAATGAGGTCATTTCCTATTGAGAAAGTATAAAAGCAAGCTCTCAACACTGTCCAATAAATTGAAGTTAGATTTGAAATATGTACTTTTGTTTTCTTAAATACTTAAAATAAATTCACTGCATATTATGTGTGTTAATAAAGAAAATTAAATTACCAAGAAATGATAAATTTTAGTAATTATAACATTATTTAATAAATTTAACAATTTATAAAAAATGAGTCAATGAGTTTTGGCATTTATTTTTATATTTCATTTTTCACTCTGCCTCGGGCATTTGTATATTTACAAACATTCTGCTTTTTAAAAAATCGTAGTGATGTTGAGAATTGAGTAAAATTCTACCGGTTTAAAAGCAAAAATAAATAAATATTAATGCGATTGTCATTATAAATGGACATACCGTATCTCAAATTTTACCAGATAATTTGTAATAGAACAAGAGTTATTCTGGTAAATTTATCAAATTAAATGGTCTAAATTATCATCTTATTGGTATTAGAACCAGAGTTATTCTGGTAAATTTAGGAAATTAAATGGTCTAAATTACCATCTTATTGGTAATAGAACCAGAATTATTCAGGTAAATTTATCAAAATAATGGTCTAAATTACCATCTTATTTGGTAGTATTAACTTTGTGTACGGTAATAATACCAAATTCCATATCAAATAGCGTGGTAAATAAACGATATTTTTCTGGTTATTTTACCTTAAAGTCATTACTAAACTGCTACGGTAAAAAATACCGTATTTTATGGTGTTCCATATCAGCCAGACAATACAGTAAATTTTACCATATTCTGGTAGTTTTGACCAGAATTTTTTTTCAGTGTGCTTATTTCTAGAGTGATTTTATTTTAATATTGTTTTATTTCTCGAAATGGACAAGTGGTTAAATGGATAATGGTTTAGTGGATTTTAAATCCATTCAACTAAGTGTTTTTTCAAGAAGTCGAAAAATTAACAGTTTCTGACACAGAAAAATTAATGAATTTCCCACCGATTCTTCTTGAAAATGTGAATTTAAAAAAAGAAATTTGATTGACTTCTGGGTAGCAGTGAAATGAGTACTACTAAATCTGTGATAAAGCAATAAAATATTTGATAATTTTCACGAACACAGAACTAGTGGAAAAAACATTCTCGTTTTATGCATATTTTAAGAACAAATATCGCAATAATCTTGGCACAGCCTCAGACATGAAATTATATCTGTTTCCATTTGAATCCAATTTTATAAAACTCAGCTCCACGACACACGGATCGCATTGAAATTTTCTTTCACTTGAATACTTGATTATTGCGAAGTGTAATTTTTAGCTATCCTTATAAATTAATGTGAAATTATTACAGTACTGATTTTATTGGTTTTGGCGTTGAACTAATACTATTGTAAAAATGGAATAAAATGTAAAATGAAAAATAAGTTCTGCAAATGTTATTAATTCGAGTCATTTGACACTTAAGCTTGCCTAAACCCTTAACATTATTGACAAAAACTTCTTTGCATAGACGAATGTTTGGAGAAGGATGTGACAGTAAGGGGTACGCGAAAATAAAAAGACTAATCAAGGGGTACGCAAGGGGAAAAAAGTTTGGGAACCCCTGCACTAGGACATCGCGGCCCCAGAAAGTCAAGTGGAGAGCACTACAGGTGTTTAAGAATTCTTATTCATGAGGGAAAGTAACATATTCAGAAATGTGTAAATAAAATCAGAACCTAATTTAGTGTAAAAGAAAAGTAATGCAGATAGCTTTCTTTCTTTTTTAACATCATTTCAAAGAAATCAGCAAGTTGAGAGCAGATAGAGCATTGAAAAGGCTTAAAATTCTATTCGGTATTTCTTTTTAAAAGTTGTCAAAAACCTTTGATTGAGTTGAAATAAAAATAATAAATTGGATAGTTAATTTGTTCACGCTCCGTTGGAAAGACTGACGAAATCTGACATTTTCTTCTTTCTGTCGGTTTCTTTCTGTCTAAGATATATAGATGATAGTTGATTTATTCTGCAAAACTTGGTTTGGCTCGATATGTTCAGAAGAGAATCTGTTGTGTTTTTGAAAAAATTCGTTTTTAACAGTATTCTGTATTTAATCTTTTAAAGAATCCGTTTCAATTTAACGAAATATAGAGCAAGATATTTAATATCCTTCTAATGAATGTTCTTTCAACTCATTTCATATTATACGGTTACGCAATTTATGCATGTCTATATAATAAAATATACACTTATATAAATCTATACATTGTGAATGAAATGTCAACATAATGAATTGTATTCGGGTTAAAATTTGAATAGAAACCTGGGTATGTAACCCAAGAATATTCGATCACAGTCCAAAATTCGGATCGGATTCAGGCCTTGCTAATGTTGTTGGGGAAGGTTGCCGAATTTGAACCACCTGAACAATAAAAAATGTTCAGGTGGTTCAAATTTGGCAACTTCCCTAACAACATTAGCTCGGCCTGAATCTGATCCGAATGTACAATGACAGAGAATTATTTTTTTTAAAATAAGAATTTTTGTGGTTTATTTATTTTCAAAACAATCTAATTAAGTTTTTAAGAAATACATTTCAAAGTAGTAAAAAAAACAACATAAAAATTGCGTCATCAGTCCAATCAAAGAAGCTGGTCTCCCAGTTGAGCCACCTCCTGGTTTCCCAAATTGAACCTTCAATTTCTTTAAGCGCAATTGAAGCAAAAGTATTTTTTGATTCTCAAACTCACACCGGCACACAATGCATGAACCCAAGTATGATATTTTATGTACTGTATCATTTCTTCTTCTTCCTTTGTCTTAGTTTTCGTTCTTCTTGAACCAATCTTTGATGTCTTTAACATCCTTTTATTCTACTTTGGCTTGTTCCACTTCCAATTAATGAGGACTACTAAAGATTGTTACTGCTTTCTGGGCCGTTCCTCTTGTTCAAAATAATAGTCAAATTGTATTAAACAGCTCAATATAGGCGACTGTTTGTGAACAAATCTGAGTAACTTTTGGACAAAAACAAAAATAATAACCTAACCTTATCTTTTTTAACTGTTTTAATAAAATTATTGTAGTAAATTGTTGGCAAACAAGTTTTTTCTCTGGGAATATAATAACATATTCTGTTACCTACTTTAGAACAGCTTAAGGATTATTAGTCTCTCGTTAAGATATTTAATTAATGGTATCTAAATGTAAACACTTGTTCTCTAACTGCAACCACGTAGCGCTTTCTCTAAAAAACGATTCCATGAACTACATTTACATTCTTGTAACATAAGTTACCTGTTTTACTGCCCAAATATTCAATAGAATATAAGTTACGATACTGGTTTAATTTGGGCGACGACGGTCCAAATTCTGCAACTCTTCCCTATATGTGAGCGAGCCCTCATAGACAACTAATGTTAGTTTGGTTAGACAATAAAGACTGGACATTTTAATTAACCAAAAATGGGTCTAAAAATGTACGAAGCACCTAGAAAACTTCCGTTACTTTCGATCTTTTACGGTTTTTTCAAAATGAAATCAATCTTTATACATTTTTATTTAACTAGACTTGTTTCATGTTTGTAAAGATGGAATTTTGCAACCACATTTTCATTCACTTCCTGATGTTCTAAAATAAAATGTGGTTTATTTATTTTTATCTAAGCTATACGAAAACTATTGGCTATTATGCAAAAAGTACTAGTTGGAGTATTACATAGGGTGTCTTGGGAAAAAAAAAGTCTGGATTCACTAAGGACTCCGAGAATAGCAAAAGTTAGAGATCCATTGATCTACAGATTGATTTGTCAGATTAACATCCGGGTCAAGTTATAAAAGAGCTATTCTGAGTTGGACATCGAATCTCAGGACCAGGATCAGATGACAAGAATGATATTTAATCCTATAAGTTTCATTCACGAAACCACTTGCATCCAGTAGATTTTTGGTGGAATAGAGTCTCGAAACTAAGACATTCCGATCCTAAAGACGATACTTTGATACTAGGCCACCGCATGGAATAAAACAGCCATAGAATAACACTAAATGAATGTTGCTTCATAATGCAACAGTTGATATCACTTCATAAAATATCTCAGACTTTTTGTTTTGATCGTACCCGTTGCATTTAATTTGTAAAAAGAATATTAACACTTATTACGGCCGAAAATTAATGCGACAAAAACCTTTATTAAATTTAAAGATGTACCTCTGGAATCAAGAATTCTTTTGCTACGAAGTCCCAGGAGAAAGAATAAAAAGTGAGAGTTGTCGTTAAAAGTCATTTTACTTTTGGATTGCGGGGAATTTTTTGGCAACGAGAGAATTTTAAAGTATTTTCGCCAAAAGTCGAAGTAAGCAAAAGGCATAAACATCCCAAGAAATGTTAAATGAAGCGAAAGACATAAAAAAATTTCCCACTGGAAGCATTAAAAAGCAATAAAAAATGAGAAACCATATTCCTCGGCAAAATTTAATTTATCATTTACTTAGCTGCAATTTTGCTTCGAAAATCCCTAGTTAACTTAAAATGTTTTTCCTGAAATATAAAATTCTTTCTTTATTTATGATCTTTGCCGTTTATTCCTTATAAAATATTTTAAAATATTCGCAGACGTTCAGTTAAAAAGGTCATTATCTGCGCTCCTTATGTCATCGAAAAGAATGAAATGGACCAGTATTTGTAGTCACAAACAAATAATCCTGTTATCATCAAGATTAGAATTCTGATTTCAAAATTATTCAACTAAATCTTGGTTTAAATTTTGGCCCATGCCTTTTATTAATTCCTCTCTTCAAGTGGCCCTAAAATGCAACTGTAAAGGCACAATTGCATTTTTGAGTATCGTATGGATCTTACTTGGAAAGAAATTTAATTCTGAAATCCAATATGTCATATTTATTATGATAATGATGCAATCATTCGAATTCTTTTTGGTCTTGGATTACAAATTTAAAAACAAACTACTGTCTTGTTCAGATTTTCTACTTAAAGCTTGTCCCAAAAGAAATTTTATTTTCATATTCATTTTTACACTTAAATAGTGCCAGAGTATCCAGAAACATTACAAATATTTAAGAAAAAAGGCGCTTATAAGGCTTCGTTATATTACCACAGATATTGCGCTTATAGCCCCCACAGTTGATCATCAATTTAATAACGTGGTGTAATCGCTCCCAAAACGAGACAGCTTTGACAAGTTATCACTTCGCCTTTTTTACTTTCTCGTTTACGAAGTTTTGTGATCGTCAAGAAATTCGACATTGAGACTTTGATCGATTTCGACGTTTTAGACCTTCAGACATAATCTTAAAAAATCAATTTTGGAATTAAATCTGTGTATTTTCCTGTTATATATGGTAGGGGGACGAAATATCGCCCACTTAAGGCATTATTTTAATCAGAGAACTAATTAACGTGCAATTTGTCTAAAAATTGTTCTAATCTATTGTCTGAACGTGGTTTTTAACTCACACACAAAAAAGCCGTTTTTTTAAGACAGCGAAATTTGTCATCCTAAAAAAAGTCTCCCTATTATCGCCCACTATATGTTCCTAACATGGATTGACTACTTCCTAATATGGCCCACTATATGTCTAAAATGGATTGAAATAAAGTGTAACTTATTTTATGATCATATTTTCTTTATTAGACATGAATATTAAGGCGAAAGAAAATTTGAAGTGATACGATAACTAATTAACAATGTTATTTAAGCAAAATAAAAAAATACCCTCCTCCTTTTTTGAAAATACTTTGCATTTTTTATTCTTTGGTATTGTGAGAGAAATTATACATATGGAAATGATGTAACTGTTAACTAGTGAATTACGTAACTTTCTTGAGGAAAACAACTGGTTGAGTTTTTTTCCCGTAATACGCAACATAAAATGCGAGTTTCCTAATTCAATCAGTCGTTGGACGACGCAAAACCATTCAAACTTACAACTGAAAATAAAAACATCCAGAAAGCCATTTTCATTCAATAAAACCACGCATTATGTTTATTACATTACACTAAATTAATCAAAACCAATAGAAAAAAATAAGGACGTCCTATTATCCCCAGGGAATTGAATCAAATGTTTCCTGATTGAAGCAGATATTCGGGAATCCCAAGAGACATCTAGTGAATCAGTGCCACTAACACTGATGAAAGAAAATACGAGTCCAATACCCCATCCCCGGCTCTTCGAAGCATGCAGCAACTGATTAGACTAATGGAAAACGCTTCTGCTCCTGATAACAGAGCACTTGGTGCTACAACCTTGCAACACGGCTGAATCGTTGTCTGTTTATTTTTCTCAAAGAGAAAATGTGTCACAAAGTGTATAGGTGAAATAAAAATAGATATTCTCTAGGGTTTGTGTAAGCACTTGGAATAATAACGAATTCTGATGACTGTTTCTTTTGCTTTGGCTAGTGTGCGGATGACTATCCGTAGTAGGAGGGCAAAATGCGGGGAAATGTTCACGCTTGTCCTATGGGAAATGTAATGGGAAAAAATGTTTTGTGTAACTTTTTTGAATTCTTATTTATGTCAAAAAGACTTGAAAAAGCCATTAACCCAGTTGTGGTAGATTTCAGTTTCGAAAGTTCACTGCCAAATTATGTTCAGGTAAGAAAAAATATATGCGTCAAATGCTTAACAATTTCTTTAGTTTACATTTATACAGGAAGAGTAATAAAGATTTTATATCTTAAAAATATCCCCTTTAGAAAACTTATACATCAAATTTAGTTAACTTATACTAGCGTCCCGTTGGAAAGCAACATGAGAACTACTTTGTGACGAACTTTGTTATTTTAAACCTTGATAAGGTGATGAAAATGACACCTTTGACGGTATGCCACTCTCCATATTTTCCCACCACACCAACATGAGAAAATGTTAACCTCAATGGCAAATTTATCTTGTACAAGGCTCACATAAACGGCAAATCTGTGGTGGAATCGGGTTACAAACCAGGAGCCCACGGTACCGAAGTCAAGACCTTATTATCAGCACACCGTGGCCCTTAAACGACGGAATTAATCATATCTGACTTTTAAAATATCTATTTTTATATTTTCTTTTGTGCTCGAATGGGAGACATATTGATTTATCAGATTAAGATATCGATTTGAATCTACACCAGAACTTTTTTCGACGTATCTCATAAATTTGAACTGCCCTCAGATGATGAGGATGACAACTTGTCCAGCACTTCACTCTCCGGCCTTCTGCGCCTCATTAAAGTGAGGAGGTTTGATTACACACAGGGCTTTATTTTGACGGACTTCATAATTTTGAACTGCGCTCAGATGACAACTTCCCCAGAACTTCACTCTCCAGGCTTCCACACCTCATTAAAGTGAAAATATTTGACCCTTGAAGGCATATTTAGCATTCACCTGGCTCACATAAATTAAGAATTTTCGGTGGATTCGAATTTCGAGCCCCTGGTCCGCTGATACTAAAGCAATAATTCCACTACTAATCCACTGAGAACCATCATGTTTTGCAAATTAATATGACAAGATTAGTCGCTTGTAACTTTTTAAACGTTTGTATATGCTTTTTTAATCAAATAAAAGAATATCCACTATATAGACACAAATGATCAGTGCAGTCAGAAAAAAATATTATGACAGAATTAACGAAACACTTAATATATCGACCACAAATTTTAAAACTGATATTAATTAATCAAATTTAAACACTTAATATTAAACTGTATACCTTAACTTGTGTGCGAGCATATTAGAAGACACATTAGAGAAAAGCGTCGCATTTTCACTACATGAAAAAATTTGAATTATTAAAAATTAATTTTCTTTATATTTTGGTAAAAGAACTGAATTATCAACTGTTGTATTAAGGCAGTTTTGAAATCTCAAAAGACAATTAGCAAAATTTTAAAAGTCGGGATACAGGGCAGTAAGAATTTAAATAACCCAGTTAGGAGCACTGTACAAAAGGGGGGAGGGGGAAACCAGTGATAAGAGAACGCCAAATATCGGTGGTATGTATTTCTGAACACAAAGAAGCAAATGACTGAGAAAAGAAAAATAGTTAAAATGAAAATAAGCATGAGGCAAAAACGACTTTTTTTTTACCGCAGATCTCTTCCGCTTATAAGCACAAATTAAACTGGAATTTGGGTGTTTAGGTCAATTGTTAGTATTTGTTGCACTGCTGTGTCATCGACAATTCCTAATTCATATGTTTCACAGCTAAAATTGAATTATTATACCATAAAGATTGAATTATATTTATGTTAGGGACTTTTCGCCTATGTTTCCCTATCCATTATTTCCGAAACTTTTAAGCATCTTTCATTTCCTCTGCGTTCTCTGATGCATACCACAGAGAATTCACGTTGGTAATGGCCAGCAGTTTTTTCTCTCAAGTGCTCTGAATGGAGATGGCTTCATTCTACTATCCGGTGTTTCACTCGGAAGAAATATATATATTATCTTTAGGCTTCTTTTTTTCCGATTCGAGGATCCTTGCAGCTTAGGGTCCCTAGAGACACCCTGGTGTTCTAAGCTTTCAATCCATCCCTAAGCCCCTTCCCTCCCCACCAACCCAACGCTTGGTGTGCTTAGCATTTAAGCCACCTTTCCCTGCGTTAGAAACCTAAAATTCGATTCAACCTGACAGCGAAAAATTACACTTTATTACAGCAAGTCTGCATTACTTTTCCGCTTAATTATGTCTGTCAGGCCAGAATCCTAACCGTTTCAACTTCTTTCTGAAATGCTTTGTGTAAAAGTAGTGAAATTTATATAAATTAAACTCAGCAACATTTACAACACAAAAAAACTATCACAATTTGCGATTTTATATATGGAAGATTGATAAATGCAAAATATTGAGTTACAACAATATCCTTTCATTCTTGAATGTAAGGAAAGAATTTTGGGGGAAGTAAAGTGCTCGATTTTCTGCGGTCACCTGCAAGCAATATTTAACACGAGGTGAAAATAACAACCTCTTATAAAATAAACATCAATATTAACTTTATTGATGAATTAGCTACTTTTTGTTGTTATTGTTTTTGACGTGCGAATATTTTTCTGGCTAATTTCAAGCAACTTTCTCCACCAGACTGCGTACGAGAATGTTTTTTTTAATGCGAATGCTTTTGCTGGTGTTTTTATTATTATTATTATTATTCGTTAATTCGTCATGAGACTGCATAATGAGATTCACGTTAAAAGTGCGTATTTACTCTACTTTTGCATTCTTGTTTCTATTATTACCAACTTCTGTTTATTTTTTATCCAGACATGGGCACATAAATGTAATTAACCCATTAATTATACATTAATTCTCTTGACTCGGGCAATGCAGAAATCGCGTCTTACTTGTTCGATACAATTTGCGGGCGACGTATTCTTGAGACGTAATATAATTAAGTACCAGACATATTGTTGCTTTATTGTTGCTGTCTGAATGCGAATCTTTTTTTTACTGGTGATTTTTAGGACGGATTTTACCTTTTTAGGTAAAAGGAGTCATGAGACTGCGTTACGCTTTAAAAGTACGTATATACTCTTCAGTTGCATTCTCCTTTCTGTTGTTACCAACTTCTATTGATTTTCTAAGCAGGCAAGTGCATTTAAATGCAATGATTTCCCATTAATTGTAAATTAATCCTTTTCACTCCGACAACGTAGAAATCGCGTCTCAATTATTCAATACAGCTTGTCGGGCGACGCTCTTATAGCGTTATATATAAATAGGAATTTGTTTGTTTTAAAAGCATTTTTATCCACAAGCTTTGCATATAAATAGCAATTAAAAATAGACCACGGTTTTTGTATAGAAAAGTAAAGTGGGGGGGGGGGGGTAAGTTATATACGATATTAGATAAAATTCATCGCAATAGCAATAAGAGCTTACTATTAAGTTTTCATTAAAAAATAATTTAAACGCACCAAAAAGAATTCACATTGTGTCTTATTGCAACAAATATAAAAAACGAATAACCAAAAAGGATCTCAGAACTACAGAAGAAAAATCCATTAATTTTTGTAAACATTTCGTGTGTGTTCAACTGACAGCCTTTTAGGATGTAGGAAATACACAGAATGTATCTAAATCTTCATTATATGCATAACTTTCTTTTTGTGCGTGTTTATGTGTGTAATTTCAGACGGGCACTGGCGCGTGTGATTTCTGAAGAACGTTGCCTTCCTGTCCTACTCTCCATTAATCTCCTGATGCATTTGCAATATTTTATCACGGTTATACATCCTGATCATCTAAGCGAAATTATTAATTCACGCACGAAAAGAGGTGAAATATAGAGGCACTGAAAATGTCAATGATACAAACAGAAAGCATAAAGGAAAACTGGAAAAACTAAAAAATTAAATTGTATTTGTATATGTCAATAAAAAATACTTTATTGAATATGTATTTATATGAGTAAGTATTTTAATATCTTAGAAATTTATTCAACTCGCTTTATTTTACATTTAGTTCATATAAATACAAGTAGAAATTCATAAATAGTTTATACGCCATAGAAATCCTAAAGGCTGAATAGATTTTCTTCAAAATTTGCTCACAAATATTATGAAGCATGAAGAAAGTTTCATGGAAAGTTTCTTGACAATTAAATAAATAATTAATTTTTCATTAATTAAAAATTAAGATTCATACAAAAAAAGACTATTTTATCTTCAGCGTTGGCATTCCTACTGAAGACAACTATTATAAATATTTTAAATCGTTTTATTTATTCCCCTCCGAGTTGCCGCTCGCAGTGTTTAATCAAATTTTGTGTCATTCTTTAAAAATTATTAATAGCTTATGGAAAAAAATTAACTTTTGGTGTTTTTTAACAATCGTTTGGTACAGCCTGTAATTTTTCAAAAAGATTTCAAGTTTAAAAATTGTTTGTTCCAACTGTTATTCTCATTTTAATTAAATAGTACGGTTGCAGACGATAAAGGATTTCTTGTATTATAATATTATTATATAAATGTTTTCTATAATTATATACTTTTAAAAAATGCGTTTATTTACTGTGCATTGGCACTTTGTCAATTGCTTGTATTAAATAATTTTTACTTTATCGCATATAATATTTACACCAAGTAGCAGTCAACGAGCAGCAGCTGATTTGATATGTGATGACTGTAACTTATTATGCTACAACTACTTCAAATTTTGCTCACAAATACTGAATTATAACCACAAGTGAAGTTACCCCCGCCTTGCCGAAGCATCTGGATCAATTGAAGAATGGCCGCCACGATATCCCGGAGAGTGATGTCGGAGTTCTAATATCCATCACCGGTGGCGGCCCAACACCTCTCGAAGGAGGTGCGTTCCGTCATCTGAGTGGAGATAGCTCAATCCTACACCATTATTGTACTCTCTAGGGAAGCGAGAACCCACTTACTCAACCAAGTACTCGTAGTGCCCCCAGGGAAACGAGGTATTGAAGTATAAGGAAGGTTTTAGAGAAATTTCTTGACGATTAACTAAATTGATGCTTTTTTTTATTAATAAAAGACATGAAAATATTTTCATCACGAGAAACTTCGGGTATATCAGCTAGTAGGGGAAAGTGGGGTAAAACCGGGTAGCTAAGTTTCGAAAGCCTGTTGGAGCTAAAATATTCGACATAGAGTTTGTCAAATTTTATTAAAATATTCATTGTTTATCGGAGTACAATATATCTTTTCAGAAAAGTCACAGTTTCAATACTTTTTTATCAATGATTTTTTTTTATAAAAAGAAGTCAAACTACCTGGTATTACCCCACTAGTGGGGCAAAACCGGGTACACATGTTAATGTTATAGGAAATTAGGAAAACTCGATTTTCAGCGGAAAAGTTGCAATCATTTTCATTTTATACGACAATTTAAGAATATTAGTTACAAAATTCACAAGTAAAGCAGTTGTCTTCTTCCTCCGCGGCACTGCAGCTTTCGTTGACACAGCTAAAACTGTTTTTACATTGGATTAACCTTTCTTCTTTATTTAAGTTAGAAAATGCATTATTAAAATATAAACAATCAACGTCTGTTACGTGTTTTTATCGTCTTAATCGGAGGAATCATCAATATTACTGTCCCGGTCTGACGCCACAGGGTGTACCCGGTTTTACCTCGAGTGCAGAGGTTATAAGAAACGAAATAGAACCGCGCAATTATTGCAGTAAATCCTTATTGTTTGATAGAATATAAATCCTTAGTAAACATAGAATAATCTCGACTGAATATAGTTTTTTTTAACTGCAATGATTTTTAAGTAAGGATAAGTTAAAATCAAACGAAAATTAGAGAGTTGACGTCTCAAAGCAAATAAACCTTCACAGATGCAGTGCATTCAGCAGCTACAACACGCCACTATGGGGCCGTTCATAAATGATGTCACGCTTGAAGGGGGGAGGGGTTCGTAAAATTGTGACAGTTTGTGGCAAGGGGAGGGGATAGCAAGAAGTGTGACATCGCACATTTTGATTAAAATAAAAAAAGCATTTAAAATCAGCAGATTAAATTTTAAAATTACCAGAATTTGAGGGTATTTTTTTAATCGGGCCTAAAACAACTTTCTTATTATTTTTTTCACTTATATTCCTTCTTTTCGAAAAAGACTTCAGGGTAGGTTCTGAGAATATGGGAGGAAGAGTCGTAGTAGTAAATAATTCCGAGTACTTATTTTATAATTGTGTATATAATTTTATAAATGTCAAATGAATTAATGTGACAAATGAAATCAGATGGCAATTCCATTGTAAAACTAATATTGAGGCGGTTTTTTAAATTCAATCTGTGTAAGAGTATTCTGTGTTCATAAAGTAAAGAAGATTTAAAGCAAAATATTTCAAATCTAAAATACTACTGTTTTCTAACTGCTTTTTATATTAATATTTTATTACTATTGTATATCAATTCATTTTGTTGTAAACCTTAATCTTATTTCATACAAAATAAGTACACATATAATCATTATTATTGTTATGCTCGCAAATGTCATTAAAACACATAGTTAAAGTTTAAAAATAAAATTTGAAATATGATCTATAACATAGTGCTTTGTTTCTGAACTGTAAGTATATGTTTATGTAATATAGCGTGACATGTGACAAGGGAGGGAAGTGTGACACTTTGTAACAAAGGGGGGGAGGGGGTCAAAAATATTGAAAAAAGTGTGACATCATTTATGGATAGCCCCTAAGACTGTTCCTTTTTCTTGACTAGTAGAGTGTAATTCAGTATCTGTGTGCTATATGGGAAAAATAATAGCGCCAGAATCAAGGGTACCTTGTTTTATCCCACTCTTCCCTATACAATAAACAATTAGCTGTAATAGAAGAACTAATACATTATACCACCAATAACTAATTATAATACTTAACACAATAACAACCACTGCGCATAGTTCCATTTCTACATAATTTTGTAAAGTGTCCAATAATTCTCGGACATCCTTAATTTTAAGTTACAGAAGATATCACTTTGTATTTCATATCGAAGTACCACCATGATTAAGACAATGTTATTCTAAAAAAATAAATAAGGATAAACGATTTTAAATTTATTTATTTAGGTAAAGAAAATGCTCACTACAGATAAAACTCCAATTACAGAGTGCATGACACAAAAAGAACATAAAGCACACAAACAACAAATGCTGTAACTAGCAAACCCTAAAGACATTGCAAATCGTATTGGAAAATTAAAAGTTAACTGTCAATATTTAAAACATGAAAAAGCATATTAAAAGGTAAAATGTGTAAAAACCTTTAAAAAAACGTATAAGAATTTAATAATTGAATACAATCTCATATAAAAACATAAAAAAGGATACATAATTTAAAAATAGAATACAATGAAATATGGAAACATTAAAAAAAACGCATAAAGAACTTTAAAATTGAATACAGAAGCATTTAAGAAGGTTATAGATAATAAATAAAGCTTTAGTTATTTCAAAATCAGTAATATACGCTTAGTTCTATATATATCGTACCTCTAATATACTCAGACGAAAAATAAATTTGGGGGCCACGGTGGTCTGGTTGTCTGGGCTTCGGTATTGGAGGATTCCATGCTCAAAACTGGATTCCATCGAAGATCAATCGTATATGTGGGTGTTCGTTAAATCTGACGTCAAGAGTCAAACGTACTCAAATTAGTGTGGCACAAAATCTTGAAGAAGGGGATGCCGGCTCAGGTATCGTTCTTATCATCTGACTATGGTTCAAATTTACGAGATCCGTCCCAAAATAGTCCTCATGTAACTTGAAAAAACTGATCGTTAATTTAACTAAGCTAAACTTTCTTTCTTCAGCAAACAGGAAACGGGAACAGAATATGGAACTTTAATATAACTAAACCAAATGAAATTTCTATTGGTGTTGCCTATCGAAACTTTATATCTTAACTCCTTCAGTGACGGCAGTTAATTTGAAATAAATTATATTTAAATTAAGCGACGCGCATAAACATACACACAAAAGATGTAAAACATTACTTTTCTAACTTTATTTGGTCTAATTTCATGACAATGTCGATTTTTGTGTATTCCTTTCTGTCTTATGCTCATATTTTCATGAAAGAACTACAACAAAATGTGACAGGGTAAGCATCGGTCTGGAATAGTCAAGCTCAAAACTCTTTGAAACCAGACTTCGGAAATAGCTATGTGGGTTATTCCTGAATAGGAGATAATATGGAACTTATATAGAGAGCTTCAAAATTAACCCTTAAAAAAATGAAAACCACATATTTTCAAAGAAAATCTCTCGGATAGATGTTAAGCAGTTGACCCAGGTTCGACTCCCGGCCGAAGATAGTTTTATTTTCCCATACCCATTTAACTGTTCAATAACCGTATTGGTTATGGGCACACGGATATGGGACGGCATTATGTAGTCCATTATTACCTGTTTATTTAATATCTTTTTGAAAATAATTTTGATCCTTCGCATTCAACCCAATTTGAATAATAAAATCAGCTCATGTTTGGCAGTGAAAAACATATTTTGCTTATTTCTCCCAACTATTTTCTAAATGCCGTGTACCATGTGCCTGCACTTTCACCATAAGTTTGGACAAATTTAGCTCCTGCACCAATAAACCAAAAAAATCAAATCAAATTTAAGTATCATTAAATTTAGACTATCTTTTGACTTTGTAAGTACTCCAAACTGTCCAACCAGAATGTTATCTTAAAACATCTATCAACAATATTTATTTAAGATTATGCAATTTAAAACGAGCGTTTATTACTTCTCTTCCTTCTTTGCATTATTCTATGTAATCACACCTCCCATGTTTGCCCCCGAAACGTGTATTCAACCCTGCTTCCTACAAGCAAGGGACAACCAGGAAAAATCATCATTACAAGACCAGTTCATATTTAGCAATGAAAAGTATGCTTTGTTTAATTTTTTTCCAATTATTCTGAAAAGCAGCAGTGAAATTTAAAGCAGCTTTTGACTTTATTCCATATTATCATTTACACTATTCTCTTAAAACTGCTAACAACAACACTCCATTCATCATTATGCAATTTCAAACGAATTCTTATTACATCTCTTCTTCCTTTGCATTATTCCTGCGCAATCACATCATCCCATGTTTACCTCTGAAAAGTGTATTCAACCCTGCTCCCTCCAGTCGAAAGATAAACAAGAGCAAATTATAATTACCAAACCAGCTCATATTTGGCAGTGAAAATCTCCTTTAAATTTTTCCAAATATTTTGAAAAGCAGCAGTGAAATATGAAGCATATTTTTCTCCAAATTGTTATTTGTACTCTATAATGCCTATCCAAATGTTCGCTTAAACCTGCTAGCAAGAATACTTCATTCAGTATTATGCAATTGCATACGACTTCTTATTACATCTCTTCTTTCTTTGCATTATTCTGCGCAATCACATCATCCCATGTTTGCCCCTGAAAGTGTATTCAACCCTGCTCCCTCCAATCGAGAGATAAACAGGAGCAAATTATCACTCGCAACAGAAGTTGTTGAGTTCCGTTGTGTCGGCCGAGACGATTCAGAGGAAGTGACCAATGATAATGATGACTAACAAAAGTGTTTATTTGCGCTCTGGCCTGGCGCAGGGGGGCTGCGCTACTAATTAAGCGTCGAGGTCGAGTCTGGGCGCTCGTCCTCGTTCTCATGGGTGTCGGACCGGATGGACCCATCGGGACGGCATCCTGTCTTCACGCTCGCCGTCCGTCTCTCTCGCTGGCTGTTACGTGACGCGTGAAAGTGTGACGTCACGCACCGTGGCCACCCCCGAACAGAGATGATTCTACACAAATTCAAATCGTGTCAAAATTGCTCCAGAGTGAAACCTAGCATCGCATCTCATCCCACTCCCGCCTGGAAGGCTGTTTCTCTGCAAAAGCTTCCTATCTTCTTCCGAGAGCGAAGGCGTTGTTGATCAATTACGCGTCCAGTTTTACTGGAGCAACGCTGTTGTTGATTGTGGTGCATATGGTACTGAATGTTTTGAAAAGATTTTCAAGGCTGGATCTGGTGATTCTCTAATTGCTTTTAATCGATATTTTGCAAATTATTCAATCTTAGAAAAGGATTTGCAAATTAGCATCAGTCGTATCCCATCATTCGGCGAAGAAGCATATTTAATCAGCTGTTTGTAGGTTTACTTCTCTGCAAAGACTCGGCTTTTCCTCGGTGAGTTGGTGCCTCTGCTGCATTGTTGGATATTTCTGGTAGTTGATGTGTGCCATTCGTTTTTGAAAAGAAAACCGATGGTCTATATGCTTTTGGATTTTTAGTACAGAAGGTTTTCAATTTCGGATTTGCTTTTACTTTTGTATAACTTTCGGATTTTTGACATTTATCAGCTGGAAAAAAATCTGCAGCCTTTTAGCAAAGAATTCGATCCCAATTTTCAGTTTACAGATTTCCTTTCAACAAATTCATCTCTCTTCGACTATTCCTGGTTCCTGCTACCCTGCATATTATTTATTAATAGATAACGTGTTCCATTTGCTTTTGAAGAAAAAACAAATGGTCTACAAACGTCTAAACTTCTAATTTACAAAATTTCCCAATTATATTAAGCAATTCTGTGCGTTAATTTTTTTCTGGTTGAAACGAGTAAAAATGAGTTGATGTATATTTAAATCTTAGTTTACTGATAAATAGTTTTTGGTTAGTTGAGAATCAAGTAGTTATTAAGTAATTTTTCTTTATTCAATTATTTATAAAAAAATAATTTGTGGTATCTGCAGATATAATATATTAGATATCAATTAAAATTTAGATTTCCAATCTTAATTCTTCAAAAGTGTTTATCCGAAATCACTATACCACCGAGATCTGAAGCCACTAAAAAGTTTCCAAAGAAAGCATTTAAATCGATTTGTTTGCATTTGATACCTCGACTGAGTTAAGACTTTCTCCAAGGACCAATGAACATTTAAATATCTTCCGAATTAATGATATCCATCATTTATTACAAACACAGAAATTTTTGCAGTATTTTTCATTCTTGCAATTAATTCCTTAAACAGAGGACTAATCACAAAACTTTCAATTTTCTACTGGTAATTTGAAGAGTTGTTCATATTTTATTTCACAACTTAAATTCAACTTTCATTTGTGCTATTCATTAAAATGACTTTTATCTGAGACAGGGAAACAGAGTCATCGGAGATAAACAAAAACTAGATGTGAATGAAAAACTTGATTTATTTTTAAATTCTTTGAACCTTTTCAGTGTTATTAAATTTCCTTTTCTTCAATCGAGCACCTTACGTTTGCCGTAACACGTGCAGGAAGAAAGCGGTGGAAGAAAAAAGAATAAAGAAGTGAAGTGCATTCTAACTCGACACTTGTCAAGCATAGCGATTGAACGTCACTTTCATCCTAATCATCAGCCGGCTTAAACATTCACCCGCTTGCTTCCAAAGAGAGTGTGTAGTTTCTTGGACGAGTGCGGCTCATTCAAAAGGAGAATGGTACTGGCGAGCGTCACAACTCGGCCGCTGTATGTTCAGCTGAGGGCACACATGACATGAAAAACGAAAGAAGCTCATTCCTAGCGTTTCGAACGAGGTGACCTCGCTGACTTAAACCCGCAACTACGAAATGTTTGTAAACAATCGTCAAAATATGCGTCTGGAGCACAATAAAAAATCGCATATTTCCAAGAAATAAAACTCTATCGAAACCTATTTCTGATTTTATTTTAAAAGTGCACTCGATCAGAGAGTTGGTATTATAATAAAAACTACGCCTTCGCGGTCAATAAGAAGAAAATTTTAAGGAAAGTAGATTGGGAAGAGGATAAAGAGAAAAAAATTAGAACTGTCACGACTTATATTTTGTGTGTAAGGCAAGCTTTCTCCGTTATAATCAGAAGTGGCAAAGAATAAGAAAGGTTCAATAACAACCTGAATATAGAGAACAATAAAAAAGGAGCCGGAAGTTGGATTGTTATTAGCTCAATAAATAACGAAGCACAACCCGGATCATCCGTTGCCCAAGACTTCCAGGATTTGGAAAGATGAACCATTCGCAGTAGACTTTTATCATTTCGTATACATTGGATGCTAGTCTTGGTACCAGGATGCGACTCACTTTTTGTCAAATTATTAGTCTGTTCAAGACATCGACCTAGGTAAGTTGGCTCTATATTCTGCTCGTTATAGCAATGGATTATTGGCTATTTTCTGAGTAAATTTATTATATTTATTCATAAAAATTATTTACTTGAAACCATTTGCTTAAAAATTATATATTTCAATGCTCATATTTAAATAATTTCATGGAATAACAGTATGTGATAAGAAGATTTAAACATTCCATCTGGTGATTCGACAACTAAGTATAGTAATATGATTGGATATGGTTCTCTAACAATGGAAAATTTTCATCTAGTTACATTCTAATAACGGATGATTGGTTCCTTTTTCATTTAAATTTACCTTTTGTTTTAAAGTTCTTAGTAAGACATTTTATATATGTTAGTAATTAAATTTAATTTCTTAGAATGAAATAGAGTGCTTCTTAAAATTTTTGTATTCGCATCCTTTTTCAAAAGTAATAAGCTATAGTTACCTCATTTTCATCCGAATTATAGTTCATGTCCCCAAAATTGTTTATCATATAGAAAACAAAGCGTTAATTAATCAGTTAGTTGACGATCAATAAAAAGTATTTCAATAATTGAGCAAATATTATTGAAATATTTTAGCCCAAAATGATTTTTTTCTCAGCAATTTATGTTTATAAATGTGGAAGTATCTGAATGAAAAAAAGACTGGAACCCCAGTTTTATTCTGTGCGTGGCCATCTGTGATCACTTTCAAAAAAACCTACGAGAAAAGACATAAGATTGTAACATCTCAAGTGAATAACCCTAAACTTAATGCTAGTCTAGTATTCGCATATGATTTTTGTATAGGTAAAAAGTTCTCATACGCGTCATAATAACAAAGATTAATGAAGAAATTAATTCCTATAAAAAATTGTTTCTCTTGAAATCAATATCTGAAAAGCATATGTGTTAATTTATAAAATAGATATTTGTTATAAAGGAGAAAATGAATTCGAGCATGTGAGAGAAAATATAAGTACTCATACAGCTTCCAGATATGAATTTTTATGTAAACGCTTCATTTTCTTCTTTAATTTGTTATAATTCTTTTAAAAGTCAGGAATACCTTTATTGTGAACTAGAAATATAAAAAAAAGTTTTAATGATAAAAGCTTGCATGATTTAAATATGCATAATAAAATGCGATATATAATCAGTCGCTAAATGACTTGCGTGAAAGTCTTATACAAAGAACAAAAATCCTTAACATAAACTTTTGTAGTAATGAAAATATGTGAACATCGAGAAAAAACATAAGCATATAAAAGAAGACTATGGCATTACACGTTTTATTTCGTGGTTTAAACATTTTATATGTTAACGTAAATAAAAGTTTTATTTCCTGTTATAATTTTTGAAAAATTAAGAGTTATTCTTATTTGAAATAAAATTATGAATAGCATTTGTCCTAATGAATGCATTTAACATTCATATTATGTAATAACTTCCGAAATATATTAGTAAGGAAGGAAAATTTTGTTCAAAGAATATATACTTTTGTCTAATCCTAAAAATACGGCATATTTCTCTAGCTTAGAGTTACTTATACAAGAAAAATTATCAAGATATTTGCATTTAACATCTTTTAACCTATATTTTATATTCAAACCTTTTTTTCCAACTATATTTTTTATACTCAAACTTTTTAAAGTACGATGCATTTCATAAAGGTTTCTAAATTTAAGAAAGCTGCGTCAAAATTAATTGCTTAAAAATAAATAAAAGATGCCTGCAATTTTACTATTAAACCATAAAGAATAAAAACAAACTATTTACCTTAGTTCCTATTGATGAAATATCCATAATAACCATTTAGCGAGTTGTGATTTAATAATTATTTTTGTAAACTTCGACATCGTCTGTATAACAGTTATTTGTCATGTATGTCGTAGGCTAATTGAAAAATCCGGGATTTTGCTAAAACCGACGTCGTTTATCAGTCTGCTGCGTTTCAACTTATCAGGCGCATTGCGAAACGGTGGCGCTATTAGTAAAATGCCGGATTTTTCAATTACCTGAGGCATATATCATCACTTATTTCTGGGGGGGTGACATCTGGAAGGAGTACGCTGTCTCATGTTCATATTAAATGTTTTAAAAATTTCAGAAATATTCGTTATGGTTGCGAAAAATTCATTTTTTTCTTCCTGTTTCAAACGTTGAAAAATTGAGATAGGTGGTGTTGCTTGTTAAGCGACGATATGTTGCCTAAAATTCTTTAACATGATCCATTTTTAGTAGCCTGTATAAAAAATAGCCTATAAAAAGAGTACGAATAAAAGCATATCATTGTATGATGAAGTTCGACCGTCGTTTAATGAATCAGAAACATCAAGATAACCATATATAAAATATATTCGATGTTTGGTGTATTCAATCTTATAGTTAAAAATTCGCTTTAAATCTGAAATACGTATTGCTTTACACCATAGATGCATCATGGGTTAACTCAAATTGAAAGAAGTTGATATTATGAAAGGTTTTGCTCAAACGTTTTGTCCAAACAAACAAATCATGGAACGAATAACTTGGTTCATTTAAAAAATATCGAAAGGATACTGATGACAATGTTAAGTATATTTAAGCAATATTAAAATTTTTGTAATGAGAGATACATGCTGTCAAGAATTCAGATACATTTTTTAAAAAAAGAGTCAGACTATTTGTTTTAAGCATTTAAACAGAGAGACAGTTGGGATTGTCAAACTCGGAAATACTTTTATCAGTTTTGCATTGTGATTATATTGGATTGATTAAGAATTAACATTTCCTTTACTTTCGTTTTAACATTAGTAATGCTGTGTCTAAGGTCATTTTCTGTGTTTTTCACTTGACCTTACTTCAAAACATTTGACTCGTAGGCTAGGAGTGAAGTAAACAAGCAAAGTCGAGCCATTGAAGAACAATAAAACTAAGTCGCTTTCAAGGTCGCGAAATGTTAATAAAGTATATTCAAACCAACTTATAAAGTAGATTCTGGAGTATCACGTCTAGTTAAAAATAATAATTATCGGTAATAAGATGAGGAATATTTTAATTTGCCAATGCTTTGGATTTTTCAAAAACTAAAAACTGTCACTTTTGACTCTTTTATCTTAAGCCTACCTTTTCATATTAGTGTTATCAATGAGCTGTAAAAAAAATTTTTAAATAATTTTTGAAAGAAGTAGGGATACGTTTTACTTTATTGTTTTATTTATTTCAAAAGTGTATGTATTCTTAGTGTACAGTGTACATTATTTTATGTTTCCTGCAATTAAGTTAGACATTATAAAATGTATACAATATTTTTATTCTTAAATTTCTTTTTTCTGTAATGAAATTTTAAAACGTGCAGAACAGTACATTAAAACATAACAAGCATTTATAAAGTACTGGCCTGTACTAAGAGGTCAGAAAACATTAACAATTCCGGATTTAAGTATAGAAATGGTGTGTTTAATGGTGTGGGTGGGGTAGGATGGGAGCATTTATGGAACCCCGACTTATCCAGTTTTTTTTTTTTTTTTTTTTCTATTCCATGTCCCTTTTCGTCACATGAAGCCGGATAGTTGAAAGTTTACTATATTTGGAAATGTATTGAATCTGAAATTAATCATTTTTAACACGTCGCCTTAAATTTAGATGTTAAAGTAGAAAAAAATTATTTTTTGGAAATCAGTTTCAGTATTTAGATAAATCGAGACTCGGAATGTTTGAAAGAAATGGGAAATTTCATTTCGTAAAAACTTTCAGAGAAATATGTGCTTTTTCTCTTTCGTAACAGAAAAAGCATGACAAAAGATGAGTCAACTAAAGCTAATTGTAACATTTTATCATTATGACGCCTACTGTAACTATTCATCGTTAAAAATGAAATAAAAAATCTCCTATCATTTTTCTTTACAATACACGAATATGTAAACAAAAGATGCACGAAAAGGCGAAAAAATTATAGAGGACAGCAATCCAAATACTCAGTAATAGATTTTTCATCATTATGGTTACTGGTCGTTTGATTTGTATACCAAATAAAAGTCCATTCTTCGTCTAACTCTCGATTTTATCTATTGAAAGAGTAAATTTTCAACCATTACAAGAATATACAATAGAAATATCTCTTTGATTCTTTCTGAGCACGTTTTCCCGTAATAAGTATATGTTCATCTTCAGTGAATATTATGCACTAATATTTCATTCAATTTAAATCATAATAAGCAGAAAAACAAATGAATGCATTTTTTAATTAATTTGGCTGACTATCCATCTACTACGTATTATAACAAATCGTTTGATTTGTATACCAAATAAAAGTCCATTCTTCGTCTAACTCCCCATTTTATCTATTTAGTTTTTAATGATCACAATATGAGTTAGTGATCTATGGGAATTAAATAAATGTTCAAATGTGCTATAAAGCCTCAATACGATTTAAACTTTAAACCGAGCAGCGGTGGCCTGGTGGTAAGGTTGCAGTCTCGGGATTGGAGGACGACATGCTCAAGACTACCGTAACTCCACCGTGCTTGTGGGCCTGGTGAACGTCAAATCTGTTGTCTGTTTGGTGTGGCGTGGAAGTTTGGAGGGAGGATGACAGTACAGGTATTGCCCTCGACATCTGACCAAGACTCAAAATTAAGAAAATTTGCCTTAAAAAAAACTCTCGTGTAGCTTCAAAGCGAGATGTTAATCTAACTAATCTAGTATTTGGACATATTAATTACTTCATTCATTTGACGAGAAAGGTGATAAAGAGGATGTTAATTTAATACTAACTTCGATTGGGGAAATTTGATTAAATCTGACAATTGTAGAGCTAAAACCCACTGAATCAATCAGCTTCATGAAGAAAACTGCTATAGAATTGTTTCGAATTCGAATTCAAAAACTCCAATCTCAATAAAAGGTTTAAAGCTAATCAAATTATATGATTGAAATTTGTATTTCATATTAAACTTTCGCAAATACAAATAAAGGAATTCTCGGGTTGGAAGAATATTTTTAACCAGTTCTTCCAACTAACCTGCGTAACGAAAATAATTATTTCATTCAACAAGAGGTCCTTTATTGCAATACATCTAAAATAATATTAACCGAAAAATATATAATGTATGTATCTTATTTATCGATTCATCTCATTTTAAAATGAAAAAAAAAAATAGCTGGACAGCTGGTCAAAAGTAAAACATGCTTAGTTTATTCAAAAAACAGCTGCTTTTGCTTATGTGTGAAAATCAACGTGCATTCGGAGAAACAGCTGAATAATTCCCTTCCATTCTTCCTACGAATTCCTTTAGGATAAACGCTCGGAACTGATGACTCACTTAAAGCAAATGAATGCAAATGACAAACAGAAGCGGAGAACGGGGGAAAATATAAATGTCTCAATATATTGTCTTTTTATGTCTCTAAGCCCACTCGTTACTTTTCGACTCGTCTCCAGTTTTATGGAATGGCCATTAGTGTCAACGGAACTGATAAATGCGTTAATGCATTGAAGGCGTGGCTTATATATTGTTCTAGCACACTTCGGAATACGTTTCAGAGTAACTAAATGATAAACGATTAGTGCTATTAACAATCGGTGTATATCTTTTAATAAAGAATGTTTTTTTATACGGATAAAAATAAAATAAACACCATGAATTAAACTACCATGCTGTTCTGTTGTATTTCGATCAATATAAATAATAAATGAAAATTCATAAATAGCTTGTTCGGTATAGAAATCCAAACTATTCAATTAATTTTCTTCAAATTTTATTCACAAATGCTCAGTGGCGGCGCCTGGGCGGAAAAGTAGAGGGGGGGGGGATTTATGACATCTGGAAGTACCCGGGAGTATAAGGGGTATGCAACAAAATTTTAAGATTTAGTTGTAAAATTAGCTGGCTTTCCCGGACACTATTGCGTTTTCATAATTCCTAGTTTTAGGTAGCTAAGCTGAAATAAAAATTTATTTTATTCCCTCAAAAAGTAGGGGGGCGACTGCCCACCCTAATTGCCGCCACTGCAGATGCTAAGAAGTATAAGGAAGGTTTTAGTGAAGGTTTCGTGGCAGTTAATTAAATTGTTTATTTTTTATTAATAAAAAATATTTCCATTTTATAGAAAAGATTAGTTTATCTTTTCTGTTGCTATTGATATAGAAGGAAAATAGTATATATATTTTAAATAATTCTATTCATTTGCCTTCGAGTTGCCACTTGCAATGTTTAATCACCTTTCCTTTCATTCATTAAAAATTACCAATTACTTATAGAAAAAATTAGAATTGGTGCAGTCAGTAACTTTTCGAGAAGCTATGAGATAAAAAAAATGTTTTGGGAAACTGCTATTCTCATTTTAATTAAAAATAATTTTTCAGACGATGAGAGGATTTTGTGTGTCGTAATATTTTATATAAAATATTTTTTCTTTAAAAATATTTCATATATTTTTTAAAAATGCGTTTATTTACGTGCTCGTTCGGTGTTAATATTAAATATGCTTTTATCTTCTTCCATATACATCACATAATCATCAACAGCTGGTTATAACAACAGCAAATTACTGTAATCTTTTTTTATTTTAAAAGTATGTATCATATCTTTGATACTTCAAATTTTGCTCACAAATACAGAAGCATTAAGAAGGTTTTAGAGAAGGTTTCGTGATAATCTATAAAATAGTTTTTTCTTTTATTAATAAATGGCGTGAAAATATATTCATCCCGAGCAACACTGGACATATCAGCTACAGAAACATTTTAAGATAATACTTGTTTTATCGAAAAGATATTTGTTTGAAACTGATTTTCAGAATAATTGAATAATAAAAGATCGGCACTAATAGGAATAAGGACATATCTTTTGATAAAGAATGATGATTACACTGATGAATATGAAATAAAATGTGATGTACAGAAAATGCATGATTATATTTCATAGTTGCAGAATCATATGAAAATAATATTCTTTTCGTCATAAATATAGTTTCGTAAAACTAAATTTAAAGGAAAGATTTTCACTAACTTAGTTTTTTATGGGTTTTATAATATTTATTTAAAATTGAATTCTAAAACTTGCAATTGAATAAATGCAGTTGCAAAACGAAATCGATAAGAGTAATGAATAAACTAAGTATGCTATATATAAATCCACCTATTTATAAATTAATATCAATAATTTAAAAATTTCATTAATAAATGATGAACATCTTACGATTTTGTTAAATTAACGAATTGGATGCCCTTTTTTGGTGTTTTAAATTTTTAATTAAGGCCTTCAAGATACAAAAGGAAATTATTACTGCTGGAAATTCTACGGTTATGGAAGATTATGAAACCGATTAGTATATTGATCACAGTTATTTTTATCTCATGTGCAGCTCACATTGAAAACAATCAAGTTACCGTGCTAAGAAATATTTATATGTTTCAATCAATTCTTAGCACTGTGCTGTAGTGATGAATGTCGTCTGTTATAAAAATAAGAGTACTTTTCGTACATATTTTAAGGGAAAGAAAATTTAAACTATTAGTTCTTCCCTGCAGGAATAAATTGAGTTTTTTTTTATTTTCATTTAACTTTTAAATGTAAATCAGATTTATATAAATAAACTAGTTAATCCAGCGCAGAGCATCTGCGCTCGTTTATATGCATACCATGACTTTTCTGGCGCTTCTAGAGCAAATTGGCGATTCTGCGCTCCAAGAAAATTCGCCAAGACAGAAAAAAAGGAGCTAAACGGTGTAAGCATAACAGAAAAGTAGCCAAAGTACGATTTTCACAATGGTAATCTCCATAATGTTCACCTCAATTTGTGAATAGACACGATTTTATCTTCACTGACTTAAACTATTTTGACGTTGATCTAAACGTTCTCTGGATCGCTTAAGCCCATCTGCTTCATTTCTAACTAATCTCTTTTCAATAATTTCATCCAAAGTTTCATTATATTGTAAAAAATATTGTGAATTCTTCATCTTAAATCCATTTTTTTTTCGAGAAAAAGTTTTTTTGCACCAGAACGAATATAGTAACAGACTATGATTACGAAGTTATGCCTAACATGGAAGAGGCTACCGGTTTTCTTTTGTAAACAAACCGGTCGTTACCATCGGCAAAAGCGAAATTAACATATTTTCTGCGCCACGTACGTTAGCGTTATATATATAGATAGATAGTAAGTACTTTTAACTTTCTCATTCTTTATTTCAATTCGAAGAAACACTAGTTATCATTTTTGAAACTTCTCTTAACAATCTTTCTTGCGTTTACAGGTACACGTTAAAAGCGTATTTACTCAGCAGAGTTAATTATTTAATTTTCAACGCAACAGGTTCCATAATACAAATTGTCCAAACGGGAATTCCTACTGATTCAATTCCTTTATTTCTTTACGGAATGAAAATTGTTTTTGTAAAGAGTCCGAGAAATTTTTTAATGAATTTCCGGTTTAATAGAATAGAAAACAGACCCACACTGAAGGGTGTAAGGCCGTAAGCAAGTCGGTAGGTTGCCGGTTTGATGTCCAACCTGTGAAATCATATTGATTATTGATAAAATCAATGGTTTAAACAGGAATAAGTATAATATATGTTGGTTAAAAAAGGCTATTAGAAGTATCTCATTTATTTAAAAAATGTTATGATCTTTAGCTACGTATATTAGAAGAATTTCTGGTCGCATGGATAAAAAAAAAAATCTCGGTGCACGTAGATTCGTTGTACGTTAGACACCGAAGCGGTAAAACTTCGTCGCGTTCATGGGGTGTGGAAAGTTTGGAGATCCGGATTTGGTGCCGGATCAGGTGTCATCCCTGTCATCTAACTACAACTCAAAATTAGGAGGCCCAATTGACTAGCTCTCGTGTAGATAGCTTCAAAACGGGATGTTAATCTAACTAAACTAAACTAAGACAACACGCTTATTCGTTTCTTCTATCAGAACAGCCAAAATAATCGTCTTGTCATTTACTTGCGTATACAGTAAAAGAGGAAAACGCCCAGCCGAAAAAGTGTTTTCTTCTTTATTACCGAGTTATCCTTCTAGAGGTACAAAACGATATGAAAGCAAAAGGGAGTAAAGTACGAACATTGCTTTAAAAAAAAAAAAAAAAAAAAGATTGCGACGTTCTCAAGCTCGTCTTATTTTCTCGAATGTGAAGTATACGAAGATAAAGTATTTTAATCGTAAAAAAAAAATTTACACCTCGAGATTTTGATGTATCTCCTCATTTTAGACCTCCCTGACCCCGAAAAAGCCATTTTTGGATGTTGAGACCATTATGCCATCTCTGTGATTGCGATAACTAAAAAACGCAGCTTTTTAGACGAATGAATTCTGGTATATGGTTTTTTATAACAAAATTGTAGATATCTATAAAATTTTGGATTCGATTCTTCTACGGGAAGTTCATCTGTCTGCCCGTGCGTGCGCGTATAATTACGCAGCAAGAAAAGCACCAAGCTGATAGATGAAATTTAGCATATGGCTTTATTTCTTGAATAGTAGAATTGTATAAAATTTTAGTCTAAATCCATCAACGGGTTGACTGTCTATCCGAATGCAAACGCGTTCTCAAAAACGCAACGCGTTAGATGGGTGACTTTTAATATATGATCTTTATGCCAAAACTATAGATTATCTACTTTGGGATTAAATCCATCATAGTCTAGACTATTTGTTTGTTTTTTCTGTCCTTGTGTATGTAAACAGGGTACTCAAAAACACGGCAAGCAAGATAAATTAAATGTAGTATGTTGACCTGACTCCAAAATTGTAGGTCGGCATCAAATTTTGGTCAAAGCAAAGAGGAAATATATATTCGATTCTCTTCTTTGCACAACGAAGCTAAACACAAAACGTGCCGGAATCTGTAAGCATACGGAAAATTCGAAGGAAGAGCGTGGTGGTAGTCTAAAGTGATTCTTGCCAGTGATGACTATTTTACTCGGAGCGCATGGACTCTGAGATCCTCCATCTCTGATACTTCCGGCTATTTACCGTTGGGCCCAACTAGAAATTGATTTTAACCTAAATGTTATCTTTACTGAAGGGGGATTTTCTAAAGTGATTTTATGCATAAATATATTTAAATCAAAATATTTATCTATGTTTCCGAACTAAAGAGTTGGAAGTTTCCGACCTGAAGTCATTCAGTAAGACCAACAAGGCCTTTTATCTGAAGTCATACTTTACACCGAATCATAATGAATCATTGCTTGTTTATGAAGTCATAGCCAAAATACACTTCATTTTTCTCGTAGGTAGTATCAGAATACAACACTTCGATTACGATAAATTCTTTATCGCATCTCGCACAACCCTAACAAATAAAATCCGTCATCACTCAAACATAAGAAACAGGAAAAGAATTATCTTATCTTTCTCTTATCCCCTTCGCAAAAGAATAAGGAAAAAAGAAAAAAATCTCTGAAGTCAGTCTCCAAAGTCTCCATCAGTGAAGGGAGGGAAAAAAGGTTAGAAAACGATTGCAATAAAGCTAGAAATGCATTTGTATCAAGATAATGAGAGCTGTTTTGCGCAAAATGGAAACGATACGAAACGGCAAACGGATTTATATGCAACGAATGAAATAAAGGGTAAGTTTCTTATTTTTATGTAAAAGTTGAATGTTGAATTTCGATAACAATCAGCCTGCTACAAATTCTAAAAGATGTTTTCGAATTTTTACTGAATAAACTTCTTCGAGAAAGTTTACTTCAAAATATTTCAGATCTGTAAAGGGAGAGAAAAAAAAAGGTTAGAAAACGATTGCAATAAAACTAGAGATGCATTTGTGCCTAGATAATAATAGACATTTTTCGCAAAATGGAAACAATACAAAATGCGAAAAGGATTTATATACAACGAAGTGAATAAAGGGTAAAGTACTTTTATGTATATATATAAAAGATGAATGCTGTTTTTCGATAGTAATGAGCCTAATACAGATTCTAAAAGATGTTGTGGAACTTTTACTGAAACAACTGAACTTCTTCAGGACTTTTTTTTAATGAAGAAATTTTGTAAATTTTTCTATTTGTCTGATTCCGCTTTATTCATTTTATATCGGTGATAATTCACTGAACCAAGAAACACTGAGCTTATGCTTCTCAAATTTTATCCAACAGTTTTAACTATTTATGATTTTGAAGGAACTAAACGTGCACTTGTGCGACAATATCCTTGAAGAGGTTAAATGCAAAATTCATTACGTAATGAATAAAGGGGTCAATTCCTTTGACGTCACAGATATCTGAAAAACGCATCTGCTCAGCCATCTAAAGGCTAACCGCACGTTGTCTGACTCTGTGTTGTAGAGAAATATTACAACCAGCAAATTTAAATTTCAGAATGGATTACAAAATCAAGGAGCTCATCCTGTTTGTCACATTAGTATGAATTGAGGCCGAGGATTGAAATGAAAATATAGTAATGATTAAAAAAGCGATTTTAATTATCCAAAAGGCACTTTTTTTACATAAACAAGGAGAAAGATAATATTCGTATTTTTTTTCAAATCTTTGATATTTAATTTTTTTTAATTTTACTTTATTGAAAATCAAACTATATATACTCAAGCGCGATTAAGTACTGAAATTTTTTCTGTCTGTCAATTCACAATGGAAAATTCATTAAAATGTTGTAAATTAAGAGCTAAAATAAGATAAAGACATATTTCGTATTAGAGCTGGAAATTATTTTGTTAAACTGTTTAGAATTCTGTACAGATGAACATTTGAAATCTGGTTCGATTTGGACTTAATATTATTGTGATGCCTCTTTACTTAATAAATTCTTTGAAATAAAACGTAAAATCTCTATAATCTTTGAATTATACTAAAAAATTGAGCAAAATGTAATGTTCAGTGGCATTTTGTGTCACAAATCAGTTTGTGTAACAGCCTGAAATAAGAGCATTTCATCATTGCCCTCTGCCTGAGGGGCCGCTGTTTCCTTCTTTTTGTTTATTTTGTTTTTCTTTTTCTTAAATAAAATTCCCGTGTCTTGCCCATCAAACCGTTCAGTGACCTGTCTGGTCAAGGGTACGGGGGTAAGGGACGGCGTTCTGTTCTGTGGTCTGTTAATAAGACCTTGGCTTCGGAAACGAAGCCACCGAAGAACCACCGGATCTTCCTAGAATCGAGTCTCATGCTCTCCCTTCACGATGTCGAGGCTCTGCCACGAGGCTATCGTGGCCCAAGGTTCATCCCTAGGATGGTACTCGCTTAGCTTGAAAACGGGCAGCTAAGCTAACTAAACTTATCCTTTTCCTGAACTAAATAAGTTAAAGGTTCGGCCCAAACGCAAGTGAGCGAATTCCATCATACTCTACTAAACAAAGCCATATAAATTGGCCCAAACGCAAGTGAGCGAATTCCACCATACTCTACTAAACAAAGCCATATAAATTAATGGGAGATGGTTGGTGTTGTTTTTCCAATTTTCTCTCACTCACGATTCCTATAAACTTATTGTGATGTTTACTTTAAAAACAAGCCATTTTAACAATTTTCCACGGGTTTTTCTTTTTTTACAAAGCATTCACTTTAGTATCGTTTGTCTTTGTAGTACTCAGTCATAAGGCATAAAAATATCCATTTTTTAAAAATTTGTTTATTATCTTTACTATAACTGAAAAGAAAGAACTACTTTCCAGTTTGGACTGAATCTGCATATGTCCTTGAATATAATGAATTTGTATACATTTTATGGATGTATCTATATGGTTTATATTTATCTTTCTTCTACGTCTCTTCGTACATCATGTCGATTATGGCAACAGAAAAGTCTTTTCTGAAATGTCCATTTGCCTTTTTTCAGGTTTTATTAAGTAATAAAATATCCAAAATCTACATCGATATTGTTAATTTTCCTGCTATCTTTTTAACAAAATCAGAAAAGTAATTTCTTTAATTTAAATTTTTTGATACTAAAATGATAATTTCAGAAAATTTATAACATTAAAATAGGGGCAGAAAAATGCAATATTTCAGAGGAGGAAAAGTTACATTTATAGAACTGTTGAATCAATATAGGCATATATTATTATTATTTTTTGTACTAAATTCATATTTATAAAAATCCTTCGCTCAAAATCGTGTATTAATTAAAATGAAATCAGATCAGCACACAAAATTCTTACAATATAATCAAATTATTCTCATTATATTAAATTCATAAACAGATTTGATTCCTTTATTATGTAATCGAATAAGTATATTAATATTCAAGTCATTTACTTTGTAAATGACAGATAAATTATTCCACCTACTTGCTGATAGAACGAAAATTTAAAAATGGTAACCAAGCCTAGTTCAAAAACCTTACTTTAAGCTGCATATTAATTTCATCGTTTATCATTGCGTGGGATGAGTATATGAAATACTATACAAAGTTTTAAACATTTATGAAGGTCGGCTGATTTTAAAAAAGCATTTATTTCGGGAACAGTGGTAAAGGGTATGTAATCTGCCCTCTATGGAGATAATAAATGAAAGTTGACGAACTTGGCTGGAGGCAGGGTTTTTCATCTGCACTTTATAGACCGGGTGGGGGGAGATGTGATTTGCTTACCATATACGGTTCTTTAGGTTAGTATTTGTGACTCCGAAGCAAAGTCGAAACTGAATCATAGCCTTAAAACTCTTAAAGAACATCATTCTCAATATGGCGATTTTATTCATTTTAGGTTCAGTAGCACTTCGAAGTACTAGGTCCTTTACCTTCAATTTTTTTCAGAAGCCGTCAACAAAACGCACCAGTTCTTAAGTAAAAGACATTTGACCCTAGAAACAGTTCATGCTCAGCCGCATTGTTTGGTTTCTGGGGATAAAACACAGCTGTTCGATTTGTGTCCCCAGTAGCACAAAGATACTATACAATATTGTATAGTATTAAACAATATTCGCAATATAGTATAATATTTTACATTACCACATAATATTATATAATATTGAACAATATGTTGTGCTACCTATGGTATTCAGAATATTTGGGTCGGTGTACTGTTGTGAGCAATCGTTTTTTATCATGAATTCCATTCAATATAAATTTAGGAACCAAATGATTGGCCAAAGAGAACACCTAGTTTCATACTGGACGTGCATAAACTTTCTCAACGACTGCAAGCTCATTGCATACCCAATAAGAGCAATAATCTGTTTGGTTTTTTTCTTGTATTATTTGACTATTAAAATTATTGTTGTTACTTTGTTACTTTCCATTTGCATTATTGTTAATTTACGTTATTCGTCAAATAATGTTTACGCCTGTCGAATAATCCAACCTCGGTCGATACCTACAATGAAATATTTTAAGTGAAAAGTTTATGAATGGATTTCATTTCACTGAGAAAACCTCAAGGCATTTCATTTTTTATAATTTTTCTTAACTAATCCTTTGATTATAGCGATTTATATATTTTATTAGTTTTCAGGTCACCTATTCTTCTATTATCATTAAAGGGTTATAACTAGAGAATCGTTTGGCCCGAATACGGAAGCTAACCTATGTTTCGGACCAAACCCAAACTAACAAGAAATTTCCAGCTTGAAAACCAGTTCCGTACAGAACTCGAGTTTAGAAAATCAAATAGGAAGTATTTTGCGTGAATGAAAGTAGTCAGTAAATCAGTGTTGAAAGTGAAACTGAAAACAATCCATGAGTCAAAGCTGAAAGTGAAACCTGTGACATACCTGTTCAAACTATTCATCCTTAAAACTGTAAGTCTCAACAGGTCGATGATGAATCTGAATTGATACTATAAGCTGTAGATAGAAAAAAAATTGAGTCATAATACATTTCTTTATTTAAATATATAACAAAATTTGGTCTTCTAGAAGGGCATCTTTAACTGTGGATCGCGGCCGTAAGTCATGTTTCCGTAAAATACTAATGTGATGACGAAAACTTTAACACCGTCTTCTTTTTTCAGATTCTTGAAAATTTGTAATGTAAAATAACTTTTAAAAAATCATGCTGCCTTAAAACATTCATCAAAATTTACTGAATAATTGCTTATTTATTTTTAATTTGTCATTAATTGCGTTTTTATTTTATTATTTATTTTCAATTGTAGGGTCACAACAAGTTTTTCTGTTAAAAAGGGGTTGCGAGAGAAAAAGTTTTAAAAGTTTTGGTCTGGTGCATGCATAATATATATCTGGTCTAATATTAATTAAATATCTACACTCAGATCAATATGTGGCCATGTTTCCGAAGTTATACTTAAGAATTTAGTTGATTTAATTTGATAGCTTCCTAGAAGAAGTGGTCAGCTTGCTACATTCTAATGTAAATGCCAGAGGAACATAATAATTCATTACCCATTTATTCTTATCTTAATCACTTAGGCATGTAAGTTTTATGAAATTTAAAAGTCAACCTGATTCAAACAATTCTGTTGTTGTCGTATCTTTTAATACTAAGGTAAATAATGTAGTTTCGTATGAAGTTCGTTTTGTTAGAAGTTTAATACTTCTTTTTTTTTAAGGATACATTTATAGGGAACGGACTTTTCATCAACGAGAGTAAGAAAGAAATTTTATGACTTACATGTCTGAAAGACTGCGAAGCTTAATTACAATAACTGGAACGAATATGCCATTTTTTATCCTGTTTACCTTTTGATTTTTATTGAAATAGCGTCAATTCACGTGATGACACGTCACAAGCGTAAACAAACATATCATCTAGCATCACTTCCATGCCCTTTTCCCTTCTGCAAGATGTGCAATGGGTTCCAAAATTAAATTGGCGCAGGGCATTTGACGTGTAACACTTGAGCATGAATTATCTGCATTGGGCTTATTGAAGTTTTTATCTGGAGGTATTGAAGTTTATATCCGTTCGGTCACGCGATCGAAACGTTAATTCAAAATATGAATGCCTTTAATTCGAACTTGAACGACTTATAAACAGATAAAATTTAATTTTTATACCATCTAGAGGCATTTCGGGAAATGGAGGGGAAGGGGGGGGGAAATCTATAATGCTGAAAAAAAATGACATTTGTTTTCAGATCAGTTTTGTGTCTTTCTACTTTATGTTACTACTACATACATTTGGCAGTTAAGTATCGCTTGATATAAAAGTAATTAATCAAACTATTCACAACGCTTTTGTCCTATAAATTCGTTTGAAAAACAAAATTTTCTACAGCTCTCAAAGTTTCAGAAATTTGTTTAATCTTTTAATTTATTTACTATTAAATTTCGTAAAATTTTGTGTGGCTGACTATTCTTGAAAGACGGGATCATTTTTATTAGGTAATTTCTTCTTTGAAGCTACTTATGACTTTTCGTAATCGAAAATTTAGGGAAAACGATAACATACATAGCCACAGAAGTTTACTGAAAGTTCAAAATAAATTTGGATTGTCTTCAAAAGTTGAAAATAAAACTATCGAAGACAAACCTAATTTATTTTTGAGCTTTAAATTTCAATAATAAAATTAATGTAATTGAAAGTTTACTCACATTTGCTTTGATTTGCTAAATTTACATCCCATTTTGAAGCTAAAAGACGGCTTTTATGGGATAGACCTCATAATTTTGAACCATGTTCAAATGACGAAGAGTGATTTGATTCCCACCTCTCCAAACTTCCATACCACACCTCACCAACGGGAGAAGCCTTGACATCAACGGATTTAACAAACACCAGGCCCATATATATCAGGTGAATTTTGGGGGAATATGGTTTTGAACCTGCTGCCCTCGAAGCTCCAAAGTTGACACTTTGCCACCAGGCCACTTTGAAGGAACTTCGTTCTCAAAAAAATACGTGTTTCATCTTTCCCTGTCTTGGTTCCTTGCCTGTTCCTCTAACTGTTCCAAATGAATAAAATTACCAAATATCTACCCCGAATGAATAAAGATTACCAAATATCTATCTCGATGCAACTTCTTGTAAACAAATAATATTCGCAACGAGCTTCTATCTGATTCCAATAGTTACTAAGTACATAGCCTGACAAATCAACTCAATAACTGTATCTTCTTTCCAACTCTTAACCTAATCCATAGTTACATTCTTTCGAGACTTTGTCAATTATATAGATAGCAGATGATTAAGTCTTGCAGACAGGAAGACGGCAGAATCTTAATATGGTGGTAATTATGACACACGTTTTAAGTAAACGGCGTCTCTTGTAAACATACTATCTGTATCTGTGAATCCCTTTCAGCCACCTCTGCAAGCTCTCACACCACACCATAACATAAAAAGAATCTTAAACTGACTGATTTAATGTGAACCAAACCCACGTGTACCTGGCAGATCTTTTGGGGAAACTGAGTATCGAACCAGCTGTCCTCCAAGTCTCGAAGTGTGCTAGCAGGCGCCGTTGAAGGAACGTCTCTCTCATAAACATACATGCCTTATCTGAAAATTCCCCTTATTGCTTCCTTATCTGCCCCTCTAAGTGTACCAAATAAATAAATATTTTTAAATAGCTACCCAGTGCAGCTTCTTATATGTAGATAATACCAGCAATAGAGGCTTTATCTCACTCCATTCGTTAATAAATACATAACTAGATAATTGACAAACTAACAAAATAACTGTGCCTTCTTTCTAACTCTTAAGATACTGCATTGTTACACTCTTCGGGGACTTTATCAATTATGCATATGACGAATGATTAAGTCTTGCAAGATAGGAAGGTGGAAGAGTTTTAAGTAAAGGCCATTGCTCATAAGCATGCAAGCTGTGTCTGTGACTTCCCTTTCAGCCTTCAAATCTAGATGCAAAACCTATAAATAAACCAAGCAATTCAAAGTCACCAGAAGGTTTTCTAGATGCATAATCTTTCTAGAGATGGAATATTCACAACAAAGTATTTATCTTATGCCAGTCATAGTTAAACACAAATTGAATTTATTAACGGCGGTTGTTATCCAACCTGTAAGACAGTTGCAATCTTAGGGATTTTATCAACTATGCATTCGACGAATGAAAGAGTTCTGAAAGATAGAAAAGCGAAGGAATTTTAAACAAATATGTATGTTGAGTGATATGTGGTTATTTGAAAATGCATACTCTTTCTTTCAGAATAGAGAAAATGTTGGAGAAGGACAATGTGATGTGATCAGGACGAGCAACAGTTAACTAGTTTTCTACACACACAGTTTCCACTATTTACCAGTTTTATTATAGAGAAACAAGAGGTACGTATCTTTTTTTCTACCATTAAAAATTTTATAATTACGCTGTTCAAGTATTGCAAGGAACTTATAAATTGATTTTTTATAAGTAAGAGAAAATGTGATCGCTTATTTATTTGTCTTTACAATAGACAACAATGCAATTTACATCACTTTCAATTTTGCCAGTTTTGAATAAGTTTTCAATAATTTAATATTTAATTAATCAAATCTTTTACATAATGCAAAACTGATTTTGAAAAGGAGATATTTTAACAAAGAAATATAATTAAACTTTTTGAGTTTTTAATTAATTAAATTTATTACAATTATTTAATTTAATTTAATTTAAATATTTAATTAGTTAAATTAACTTATAGTTTAATTTAATACAAAGTATAATTTTAAAAAATAATTTTTTAATAATTTTTACTATGTTCCTAAAAAGCATTTATATAGATTTATGAAACTACGTTTGAAAAATTAAAAGGAAATGCGAAGTTGCGCGACTTTGACAATCAGTAATAAAACTGACTATTGCAGAACGAGGTTTACATAAAAAAAATATAGAATAAACAGGTACCCAAAAATTTATCTTCCCTAATAACACTTCATGTTATAAAAAATTTAAATTGTTTCGATAATATAATTCTCAATGCAATATTTAAAAGATTTATGCACTAATAAATCCAGCGCTTCTTTTTCCATAGCACATTGCAGATAGTTCTGTTTAGCAACATTCTCCGCTCTAAAAGCTAGAGCCTACTTGATACATACATGCTTTTGAGCAAGGTTTTTAAATTGTGGGTCCCAACCCAACATTGGGTCGTACCTGCGAATTTAAAGGTCGCAAAAATGTTGATAGGTCGCATTCGTATGAGAATATTGAATATTTTCTAGAAAGCCATTTCAATAAACAACGTTTTATTTTAATTTTCCAAATAAACATATTTAACTAAAGATATTTGTTCACCATTAAACAATGTTCCATACATTTACTAATCGCCTCGACAGGGCCATGGTGGCCTAGTAGTAAGGTCTCGGCTTCGGGGTCGAAGGGTTTTATGTTCGAAACCCGATTTCATTAAAGATCCGCCGTGGTTGTAGGCCTGGTGAGCATTAAATCTATCATCGTGGATAAAACGTCCTCCCGCTGGTGTGGTACGGAAGCTTGGAGTGGGGGTGCCGTTCTTGGCATCTGACCGCGGCTCAAAATTACGAGGTCCGTTTCCGAATGTCCTCGTGTTGCTTCCAAACGGTACGCTAATGTAACTAAACTAAGCCTATTTATATCCAGGGCCCAGTTCAAAAAGAATAAAAAGAAGAGTCATAATTTGAGATATTATCATTGGAAGTTGATTATTGTTCAGGAAGGTGCAGTTTATGAATCAGATCTTATTATAATAAATATAAAAATTATTTGTATTCTAGGCATTTTTTCCTTAAAGCAATTATTAGAATTTTAGTCCAGCTGTGGTGCTAATTATGAATTAGATCTTATAGTAAATATAAAAAGCATTTGCATTCTAGATATTTTATTCCTTACAGGAATTATTAAAATTTTCTAATACAACTTTTATCGTGTTGCGCTGGTTTGTTCTTTCGATTACTTTTAAAACACGGGCCTTTTACAAGGTTAACAGAAGAAAAGCAACAAACGAAACCATGTAATATACATTGTTTATTCTGTATTTTGGAATGACGAGAAATGTCAAAGAATAAAATGTTATTTATGCAAAGTATTTTGCCTTATTTGAAGTAGTTTGTTGTTATGCGGCAACCTGTTTTCTTTATCTGCACTTACAGACTCAAATTTGCTAAAATTTACTGCTCAAAATGGCATAAAATATTATACTTTGATTTTTGGTGGGTAAAAATGCTAAGAATTTATGACATAAGCAAACATATTACTTTCAAAAAATTCCTATGTGTAAAAAGCATTTTGCGCATATACCTGGAACTCAACTAAATAATTTGTAACGTAAATTTCATTAACATATTTATAGTTAAATTAATAGATTATCAGAAATAATTCGATAAAGCTGATCGTTTATGTACTGCAAAGATATTTTATGTTTTGTTTTTGAAGGAAATGGCTGATATTTGTAACCGTCACAAAAAACATTAAGAAACGGCGTAATCCAATGTAGTTCAAACGTTACCGAAAATATAATGAATGTTCTGAATTTCAGTTTTCCCCAGACTTCCGCATCGAAAATAAAATTAAGAAAATTTCAATAAACTTCGAGCTTAAGGCTGAGACTTCGAAAGTACAAACCAGTTTTTTTTTTTTAATTTAAACCGATTTTCATAAAAATGTGGAATAAAAATTAATACAGTGACCCCATATACAGATAGAATAAAATATTCAACATCTCGTAGCCTAGATTCAAATGAAACTTTATATTAGCAAACCAAATAATACGCAAAATTCACCATTCAATAAATGTTTGCTGAAACGTCAATAACGAAATTATATTACTCTATGAAATAATCTAAATTTAGCGTATTACGTAAAGAAAAATCAATTTACGTCTCACATTTCTCGGAGTTTATTATTATTCGGCTTTGAAAGCATTTTATTAATTACTTTTTTTTCGTAGAAAATTCAGAAGAAACTATACAATAATTTTCGAAAACTGTTCTAAAATGTAAAGTAATAAAAACTTTCAAATTTAAAATATGTACATATTTTTTCATTGAAATCTTAACACCAGAATTTAAATTACTTCGAAATAATCTAAATACATCATATGAAGTCAAGAAAAATCAATATCCGTCGTTTATTTATTTGTTTATTTAGGGGTTTTTTCGGTATTATGCTTTGGGTTTCCTTAATAAACACTTTTATTTAACTAGCGATGGATGAAAAGGAATATTTTTTAGTTTTTTTTTCTCATACTGGTTTTATTAAAGTTCCGCTCTAAATATATCATGGAAGTGAAAATTGTGGACATCGATTGTGAAGACTAATTCAGAATGTTTTAACTAACGCGATGTAATAAATAACCTACTGTGCTTCTCAGTCTTATTCTTTTATTCATATCATACCAATTTATAACAAACGTTACAGAAAATATCAGTGTTGTGTATCTCGTAAAGCAGAAGAAAAGTAATCTATTAGTGAATTACTATTTTGTAAAACTAAAAAAAATTAACATAACTTGATGTAAAAATATATTAGTTAACTTAGTTTCGTTAAGTTAGATTAACGTCCAGTGCTGAAGCTACTCGAGGGCGATTTTGTAGCGGACCTCCTAATTTTGTACCATGTTTAGATGCAGGGCCGGATTATCAAACAGACAAAGTAAGCAACTGCCTAGGGACCTCGCAAATTTGAGGGGGCCCAATACCTCCAAATATATTTACAGTGTTTTCACGATAATTTAATTCGTGATTTCATTTGATTTGCAAGGAAACGAGTTTATTCAAATTAAAATCAAGTAACAATTAAATTTCAGAACATTATGCGAAGGACTACTTTTTCGTGCTATTACATCAGTGTGGTCTAATTTTATATAAATCATGTTAAAAAAAGTAGTGTAATTTTTTTACCGTTTTGATAAAAATTTAATTTAAAATTTTTTAATACGAAAGATACTGAAACCAATTCTCTTTATGATACGTAATTAAATGTTTTGTTATTACAGTTTTTAAGTAACAAATATTATGACAAACTCCTGGTATCGAGATTAATCAAAATCAATACAAATATAGGGTTTTGGTAGTTCGGGAAGGGGAAAGAGGGGCCCCGAATCTTACTTTGCCTAAGGTACCCTACAAGGCTTAAACCAGCACTGTTCACATGACATGGACAACACTTGAGCTGGCATCACGTCCCCCAAGCTTCCACAACCAATCAACGAAATAAATTTAAAAACGTACAGAGAAATTGGGAATTTCTAAATTCCTATGAATATATAATTATCGAACTTGTTAAGCTCAATTGAGTTGTATACGCGCAATCGCAAATGTGTCGTCGCATAAAAAAGAAAATAACTAAAGAAAGGATGAAAAAACGAAGATTTAGTATAAAAATACAAATTTGCTGCAAAATTAATAATAATTTGCTGCAATAATTATTTTATTTATATTTTAAATAAAAGTGTGAAGTGCGACAGCAAACTTTACATATTGCAACACTTTTGTTCTCGCATTAGATACACAGAGGAAACGCGTAAATCTCTTTGTGGAACGGTTTTTCAAGTAATGGGCTGATTACTTCGGAGTCAAATTACATGGCATCAGAGTCATATGACAGACGTAACTGTGTATGGCATCTAAAATCTAACAGCAAGTCGTTTAAAGCTGTGCTGTAACGTCACTGCTTTTCTCCCCTGAAAGATATGTAAATGATTTCAAAATGAAACAAGCTTGGAGTCTTTGACGTATATCACATGAGAGTGAATTTTCTCCATTGATATTTCTTAAGATACATTATAGAATCATGTTTTTCCATCAAATCATACTAAATTACCTGGAAATATTAGTTTTGCATTCCTTGTAAAACAGAAAGAAAAAAATAGGTTGTGTTGAGTTGATTTCTATTAATAAAAATACCTAATACCTCCCTTATTTATATTTTTCTGTTCCGATGTAAACAAAACTCATTTCTCCTGAATTTAACGAATTAAACCGTCATTGAATACTTCTAATACGACAAAGACTTATACAAAAATCAATTACATCCGTAGCAGGTTAAAATCACAACCAGTTTTTAGCATTATTGACAGTCAATAAATCCGGTGAAAATGATTAAGGGAAAAAAAGCATACATAAAAGTATACATCTATTTTCTTTATCACTTAACTCATCTTATTTTAAGAATATTTTGAAAAAAGTCGGAAGTAATTCGCATCGCTAGAATTTCTCACAATAGATAAATGCTATCTGCAAATCGTTTCAAAAACGCGTTAGGGAGGGGGGGAAACTAACTTTTTTTCGCCTTTCCCACCAATGAACTTCATTTTCAACTGATTATTTCAAGAAATAAATCGAAAAATTCCCATCTCCAGAAACTCTTTCGAAACAGAAATCCTAAATGACTCCAAAACTTTCTAAAAACTTGCAAAATGAACTACTACTCACTTTAGTTATTATATAAAGAAAAAACGAAGACGAATCTTATTCTACAAGTTGTCCCAAAAATGTTTTGGAAAAAAAGAGAGAAAGCGATCTAATTTTTACTTTATCATCACTAAACTTAGATTACTTTCAGAAATAAATCAGAAAACTTCGCATATTCAGAAATTCTAACTAAAAAATACTTTTATAAAACTTTCTAGAAACATGCAGAAAAAACTAGTTCACTTCAATTATTATATAAAGAAAAATTGAAAGCGAATCTTATTCTTCTCATTGTCTCAAAAATGTGTTAGAAAAAGAATAGAGGAAACGAACTACTTTTTACCTTCCCATCATTAAACTTAGATTACTTCGAGGAATAAATCGGAAAAATTCACATCTTTAAAAATTCTTTCTGATACAAAACTCTTATCTTCCTAAATGTCTCTAAACTTTCAAGAAATATTCAAAATGAACCACTCTTTACTTAATTATTATATAAAGAAAAATTAATACGAATCTTATTCTACCAATTGTCCCAAATTGTATTAGAAAAATTAGTGGAGACGAACTACTTTTTACCTTCCCATCACTAAACTTTGATTACTTTGAGAAATAAATCGGAAAAATTAGCATCTTTAGAAACAGAAATAATTTCTAACGATGTTAATAATAACCAAACTAATAACCAAAGCAATAAAATGTTTAGTTAGACTCAAAAACTTTTTAGAAACATGCAAAGAAATAAAACTGCTTCACTTCAATTATTATATAAAGATAAAGTGAAGACGAATCTTATTCTGCTAATTGTCTCAAAAATGTGTTAAAAAAACAGAGGGGAAACGAACTACTTTTTAACTTCCCATCACTAAACTTAGATTATTTTTAATTAGAATTAATCGGAAAAATTCTCATCTTTAGAAATTATTTCTAACTAAACAAAAATCTTATCTACCTAAATGACTATCAAATAAAAACATGCGAAACGCGCGAACTACTTTTCGCGTTATTATATAAAGAGAAAATAAAGACATTCCTTTTTTGGCAGGTTATTATTTGTATCCTTCCGGCCCTGGGAAAAAGTCGATAATTTAGAAACAAGTTCATGTGTTTTAAATTTTATCAGTGACGTGAGGTATTCAGACATTGTTCGGAAACTAGTTCCCCGATTATTAGGCAGAAAATTTTATCTCTGTTAAAACTTTTTATTCAGTTACAATCCGATCTCTATCTCCCTTTTCTGAATAAACTGTAATAAACATCTTTAGGGACAATTGGTAGGCAGGAAATTGTGAAATAGCTTATCTTTTATCTTCCTTTCCGTTTTGTGAATTAATAATTAACTAAAAGTTTTTTTCATTTTAACACTTTTTGCTAGACCAAAAAAATTCATTAAAAATATTTCCATGTTTAACAAATCGGCTTAGCAGATTAGATAATTATGCATTCTGTTTATCTTTCATTCTTTCAATAAATTCATTTCGTTCATGAAAGTAACTCGAAAGCATTTTAACTCGTGTCAAGGGAGAATACTAATTAAAAAATAAAATATATGATTGCAGATACGTTTCAAGATAGGCAAAGAACTTTAAAGAAATGCTTTAAATGCACGCGCTTCTTTGAATAAACGATTCATTTTTATTCGAAAAAGAATTTTGTTTAATTTTTTATCCGCATTTAGTATATGCACAATTTTTTTTTTTAATTTCGATTAAAAATATTCAACATTTGAAGATAATGTTTAAAAAGTATTTGCATATGTTAATTTTTGTATTTTCCGGAATCAAATTACCCTCACTTGCACAGTGATTATTTTAATAATGAATTTCATGAAAATATTTTTTCATAACTAGGATTTAGTTCGCTTAGTTTAGTTATATTAACGTCCCATAGTTATATTGACTCATTTGTAATGATAAAATATTCTGTTATTTAACCCTTATACTTTGTTTTTAATGTGATCAATTCATGCTCCCGTGATGCACGTCAAGAGTGACACGCCAGCTTAATTTTGGAATCCACTACCCATCTTGCACGAGGAAAAAGAACGTGACGTCGCAGCGCAGCGTAATACATCGTGCAGTTAGATAGCATGCGCAGTTTCGTTTATCATGCGACACTGATATCACGCTCATAAAAAATATCTATTTCTCGCTCCAGTACAATTCATGTTGATCTTAAAATGTAAGAGATTGAAACCAATAAAAGTAAGAAACCACAGTGGGATACTTTTGAGAAAATCGTTATTGTTTTATATAAACGATCTAATGCCTGAATAAAACGTATGTAGTTGTGAAACTTGCATCCCATTTAGAGCTTATGTTTATAAGATCTTTCTACGCAGTTTATTTGATGCACAAATTTATTAATTTTATTCTGCGTAATTAGCAATTTAATCAACTGCTGCCAAACCCGTCAAACCACTAATTTGCTTTTTCCGTTAATATTTGAAAGTTAACTCTAAATATTACTGCTAAACAATTAAACAAGTTCTATTCCATTATTCCCTTGCTTTTTGAACCTAGATGTATTAAGTACTCAAATCCTTGCTAAACAATTAAACAAGCTCTATTCCATTATTTCCTGGCTTTATAAACCTAGTGGATAACATTAATGACTACTTATGGAATTCTGACTCAGGGGACGAAACTAGAGGAAAACAGACGTACATTTTCCCAGGTGATAAAAAGGTATTTTTTAGCTATATTCTATCTACTAAAGATCTCCAAAGAGAATCTTTGATCCAGGCGCTGTACAACTTAGTTTAGTCCTTGACGTGATTGCAATAATACAAATCTTATTTTGTATTGAAACTGATGAATTTTCCTTATTTCGATGTCATAATTGCAGTTACAAAACTGCATCAAAATTTTCGTATTTTATAATAATGTAGAAATATTTTAAGATTGCAGTGCTTTACTTCTTCGTTATAGCTATAGCTACAAAACTGCATATGAATTTTCAAATTTTGTAATTGCAAAAGTATTTTGAGCTTACAGTTTCTTTATTTCGTCGTTAAAACTATAGCTATAAAATCCCATAAAAATTTTCATATTTTGCTGTTCCAGAGGTAGTTTGAGCTTGCAGTTATCAAATATCTGCAAATTGCGAGTTAAATTTAAGCCATTACTAAGAACATTTCTATGAATTAGCTTTAAATCAATTTAGGATAAAAATTAAACACTTCAAATAAACGTTTAGGGGGCATACCAGATTCCTCATTTCAGTGAAGCGTTTCAATTTTTGAATTTAATTCATTCGAACGTGAAACATTTTTTTCTCTATATTAACGCTTTGACAAACAAAAATGTCAAGTAAGATATTGGAAATTATACATATTACAGAAGTATTAGGGGAACTAGGGATACTTGCCCCTACGTGATTTTCTCAGATTGTGAGATAATTGGTAATTTGTGTGGGCCATTTTTATTTAGAGGGGATTTTCCTTCAAATATGAAAAGCCATCGTTATGGTGTGTAAGTAAATATGTTTTGGGGGTCCAAAAGTAAATTTTCACTTTTTCATTCCTTAGTGGGTTGGAAGTTTACTATTCAGGAAATGGTGAATTAAAATATTTCTGAGTTTTAAGCATACTTCTAGCTATAATTTAATATGCGATGTTAGGCAGTATCTTAATTCTTAAGCAGTTTAATTTTTATATTATTTAGAAAAATTCAAGTTAGGGATACTTGACCCTACCAAAAAGCTACTGCAGCTTCGATGTTGTAGTCGACCGAAGCACATGGTGTAACAGGGATAAACTTTCTGGTACGGTGGAGTTTGTCGTGAATACAGCAACTCAAATATAGAGGATAATCATTTAAAAATAGTTTAAGCAATTATTAAATAAACAAAATTCCTTTTTAATGTGATAATTTCAAATAATGTAAATAATTATTTTAATAAGAATTTTAAAAAGGATTAAAATTTATTTATTCCATTTTTTTCCGAAAACGGGAAAAAAACGAGATTTTTATTCATTTATTATTTTAATAAAAATCGTTTGTTCAAACTATTTGTCATCGTTTGGTTTCTTTTAACGTTTCGCCATTTTGTTGAGTTCATCTCTTTGTTGGTTTGAATTTTCTCCTAAAATATATTTTTATTCTTTTGCTTTTATTTTTGTTTAAATATTAGAAGAAACGAGTAAGTCTACTATTAAGCTTCTCAATTTCTTGTGTTGTACAACATTTTTTAGGTCTTTTTTTTATTTTGATGCTATTCTTTTTTTTTTCTAATTTTCTGAAACCAGCAATTCTCTAGCGCGCTAATTCCGTTTCTGTAATATTTATCATTTAATTAAATTAATATTTTAATTGTTTATAAAATTTTGTACTAATTTAATTTAATAACTAGATTTAATTTAATGACTAGAATAATTAAATTTATTAATTATATTTTATTAATAAACATCTCTGTTTTATCGTTGTCATATTATTATTTTTTATATTGGTTTCATTAATATATTTTGATAATAAAGACGTTTTCAATTCTGTAGTTTTAACTTATAATATCTGAATTTCGTGTACATAGAATTATCAAAAGAATTTAAGTACTCTTTGCATGTAAGGTCAAGTATCCCTATCCTTAGGGTCAAGTATCCCTAACTTTAGGGATACTTGACACTACACGATTTCATGAAATATATTTATTTTATGATTAAATGAGATATCAATTTATCATAATTATATATCTGATTTTTAAAAACAAATCCTTTTATGATGTTAACAAATCAAATATTCGAGAAATGTAAGAAAAGTAAAAGTAGGGTCAAGTATCCTTAGTTTCCCCTATATAACAGTCAACTTTTTTGTTTCAATCATATTTTATGCTTTCATTGTTTTCTGAAAATATTTCCTTATTTATTGTTGATAAATCAATATGAAAATATAAATCGATTTGATTAAGCCTTTAAGTAAAGAGGATGAAATCATTATTTCTTACCTTTTCCCAGATGACAAAGTTCTAGAGTAATTATTTTTATAAATTGTTATTGTTATTTGTATGCTTCTTAATTTGAAAATGAGTGAAACTTGACTTCAGGTGAGAAGACGGCTACCTGTTCATTCGAAAATTAAAAGCAGACTGAAGCTGCACATATTTGCGTACATTTCAACAACAAAAGTTTTACATGAATTTTGCTAGCAACAGTATTCCCAGTGATACATGGGCATGCACAATTATGTTGATTTCCAGTGTCCCGCTTGTCATTCGTTGATGCATGTTTGAAGGTAATCGGCTGGTAATTCTACAGAAAACTATTGTACAAATTTATTTAGAAAGAATGATCTCTTTTAACAAAGTTATGCCTTGCGATGGAAAAAATGTAAAATGATTTCAATAAACTTTTCTGTGATATGCTGTCTACAAAATTTCGCTTTCCATTTTACAAAAGCTCATTCTGATGCTTGCGGCAGCGCTTCATAAACAAACTGAAATTACTTTAGAACAATTAATTGACAAATTTGATCTGATCAGCACTCTAGGTAGTGGCTATATAAACAATTATTACTTGATACGTAAGATTTCATAACTAGGAAATCCTAGACGAGTTTTGTATTAGCATGCATTACTACTCTCAGAGATGTAGATTTGTGAAAACAAGCCATTTTTCTTAGATATCCCTACATTTATCTTTTATTTTGATATAAGCAAAATAATAATTATAATTAATCAGCTACATTTCCTCCAAGGAAAGAATAACCAAACAGGAAACATCTGTAATGGAAACGTCACAGATATAGCTTGACCTTCCACTGATCCAGAGACCATCTATCTGAATATTTTAGAAGACGTGGTTTGCCGTATTCAGCGCCTTCATGTCAGAAGCTCACCTAAGCGCATGGTTAAGCAGATAGAAGATCATAATCACTTAAAATCATTACGGGAAGAGTATTCAAATAAATGTTGCACGCCGCGTAAACGCGATAAAGGAAAACCTCTTAAAACAAAAGAACTTGGAAGTTCTCTCTTATCCCTACAATCAACCGCACTTGATAATGGTTTGTTGATATCAGCGTAGACACGCCGTGTTACCGGTCACGATTCACTGTGAAAGTGTTGTTGTTCTGCTACATTAAACCGGGAGCTAAAGTATCCGTCCAGCATCATCTCAGTTAATGCGTCCATCTCTCTTTTCAGGGGACTTCAACATTCTGAGATGACATTCCCAGCGGAAAACTGGCCTTCCATGGACTCAGTGACTACCCTGCCAAGCATACTGGAAAGACGTGGTCTGTTGTATTTTTCAGCCTTTTGCGTCATCCTTATCATAATCGTCGGCTTGACCGGCAATGCCTTGACCATCATCGCCTTGGTCCGTTGCCCTCGTGTCCGCAGCGCGACTGCAGCCTTCATCATCAGCCTGAGTGTGGCCGATTTCATCTTCTGTTGCATCAACCTCCCTTTCTCGGCCTCCAGGTTCATCAACCACAAGTGGGTTCATGGAGACACCCTGTGCGTCCTCTTCCCTTTCCTCCGGTATGTGAATGTGGGTCTCTCCCTCCTCTCCATCACTGCCATTGCCATCAATCGCTACATCCTCATCGTCCACCCATCGCTCTACGCAAAGGTAATCAACACCCTTCCTTCCTGCCCTCTCTTCCTCCAACATCCCTTTATCTGCAAAATTAAGGGTCTTTTTTTATTTTTGTTGCATTAATCTGTTATAACTGATGTCTAAGTCAGGACTTTTTAAACTATAACTCCTGATCCCAATTGGAATAGTGTACATGATTTGGGAATAATGGAAACATTCTCAGTGCGTGCTTGCGTTTCCGTCAGTGTTATTGAATAGGAATAATTCATAAAGCAATTTGACAAATTACGATGCTAATTAATTAATAATTGAAATGTAAATAAGTTTTCATTTGTTAAGTATTACTTAATACTGCATTTGACTAATTTATTTTCAATTCCGTTCATCTGTTAAATTCTGGGTCTTTTTTTTTTGTTGGATGAATCTGTTGTAACTGATGTCTAAGTCAGGACCTCCTGACCCCAACTGGAAATAAAGGAAGCATTGATTTTGGGATAATGGAAGTATTTTCAGTGCGTGCTTTAGTCAGTGTTACTGAGCATTAATAATTACTAATTTATTATGAATTTTTTCCCTTAAATTTTACAAAATACGTTTCCAAATAACTAATAATTGAAAATGTAAATTAATTTTCTGTTTGTTTATCGTTACTGAATGCTTTGGGTCGCGAGAAGTCTTTTCGTGAATATATGGTGTCGCGGAATTTTTGGTTGGATCAAAAAGGGGTCGCGAGTGGGAAAAGTTAAAGAAGCCCTGGTACAGTGATTTTTATTTCAGTCGATATCGTGAGGCTTTGAAATCTTTCAGATTTCGAAGATTTACCAAAAAACTGTGTTATTTTTATTTATTTCACTCTATAGAATTTAATAGATTTTAGATATAAAAACTTAATACATAATTTGAGAGAGATGATATTCATAAATTTAATTACGTTGTTAAGGTTGCTATTTAAAATGTCTGGTCCTTTCTGCCGTTTTTTGCAGTAACATCCCTTCAATTTTGAAGTGAAGAGTATTTTTCTACGTTGCATGTAGTTTTTGTAATTTAACTAAAAATAATTTTCATTTAAATCGACATTTTGACTTTGAATTGTTTTCTTTTCGATATTCTACTTTCAAAAAAGCTGCACTATTTTTGTTTATTTTACTTTTTAGAACTGTAGGAAAACATATTTTTATTCTCTTAATCATCTTTGGAAAAACTTACTGAAAAAATATTATAAATATTTTCATAATTAAAGAGCAAAGAAATTCATGAGCAAAGAAAGCTCATGAAACTTCTAAGAAACTTAACTGAGAAAACTGGTCTATCTCTTTACGTAAAGACAATCAGGTCCCTTTCTTCCGGCTCTTTTTTGGCTTTAACTTCCCTTCCTTTTCAAATTGAAGGGTCTTTTTCTTTGTTGTAATTCATGCCAATGTAAGTTTTTGTGTTTATTGATATTTTGAGATTTGAAATCTCCTATAAATTTACTTGACAAAATTATTTTAGTGATAAATTCTTCCTTAAAGAAGAGTAAAGAAATAAAGATTGAATCTTTCATTCATTTCTACCGAATCTGATAAAAAGGATTCAAACTTTTTTTCTGAGATAACACTTGTGACAGGGGGAATGAGAGATTATATGAAAATAAATAATTCACTTAGATTGTTTTCGGAGAATCACAGTCATTTTCAAAAACAATAGCGGCATTAACTTCTGATTTTTGAATAAAAACCATAAAATAAACTTGAATCTTTGGAAATCAACCTTAAATTTGATTCTTTTGTTTGGACTAGCAAATCACCTTTTCAGAACTAAAATCATAAAAATTATTTTGTACGTTTTTCAAAACAAAAAAAAGCTTTGTTTTAAAGAAACATACCTTTATCAGTACTTGAGCTAAATGATAAGTATTTAAATCATCAATAGGTTTTACGATTTTAAATACCTTGACACGAAATAGGCAATTTACACGGAAATCATTCATTGGTTTATTATTACACACACAATCAGTCAAAAATATGCATCACCTTATAAAAATTATCGCATGGTTCGCATGACTTGATCATGTAGTATTTCTTCTATTTGTAGTTAATAGCAATGTGCAAGCTAAAGTATAAGTAAATAAAGCAAGAATGCGCTAAAAATTCAATACCGATTCCTGAGTGCTGCCTAATTTTATGCCTATTTTTTTTTCAATAAAAGCTGAACTGCCGACTTGAAATGCCGGCTTACACTTTTAGCACTCCGATGCATCCTTTCTTCATATTTGCTACAAACGCAGTCTTTCGAAATCCTTCTATGCAAGCCAGTACTTCGAGAAGGAACAAACATGAAATTATACTGACAACGATGGCGAATAATTGTTACAAACTTGCTTGTAAAATGTATCCGGATAGTGAAATTTCTGCACTTTTTTCAAATTTCTCTTTCTTTTACCTCTTTCTTTACCTAAACTACCTGAGTTGAACTGCACGTCTACATCAATGTCGGGTCCTCAAATAGCAATGCTCGGAAATGCGAGTACCACTGACATTGTTTGAGGACAGCTTATGCATATTTACAGTTCGATGATATCATGGTTTAAGTAGAGTGTATCATTTATGCAAAACTCAAAATTTTGTAATTGCCAAAACAATATAGTAAAAACTTTTCACTGTTTTTTTAAGTGACATTGTTCGTATCTGGTGACCATCTTGTTTAATATTTTCTCAATTTCATGATGTCACGGTTTAAACAGTGACTACATGTGCACAGCGCGACATTCTGCGGTTAAATATACCTATGCATTATTTTTCATTTAATATGATAATTTAAACAATTTAAGGGGTCGAATTTAATCATGTTTAACCGTCTAATAATTGAACTTCTCATAATTAGTTTTCATTATTTTCCAAATTTTTTGTAGGATTTTTTCTTTAAAAAAAAAGCGAAATATATAAGTTAATCTTCTTTTAATTAGATGATGAAGTCAAAACTGACTAAAAGTTTCTTATTTCTAATCTGTATACATGCAGATCTCTATCTGTACATCATTTTTATTTAAATGTTAAAATTAATGCCATATTTAGATATCTTCACTTAAAATAACTTTCGATAATTTTTAAATTTTGCGTCTTAAAAAGACTCTAGGAAAAAAAATGTACCTATTAGTGAATGTTTCGGCATTTTTTAGATCAGAACAGTGTTCAACAAACTAGATTTTCTCTTTTACTGCTCAGCGAAAAAGAAAAACATAGATCTAAATACTTTTCACTTGCTTAAAAGTTTATGTCAGCATTATCTTTATGAAGTCTCATTACCATCTTTATTTCCTTTCGTTTATCTAAGAATGATTTTAGATAAGATTATCTCCCTTTCGAATATAAATCAGCCCAATAAAAATTTTCATCACTGACCATAAATTATTTTTATTATTATATTAAAATTCGTAAGAGTTATTTTCAGTTCTTGTTTTTAGTTACTCTTAAAACATTTTTAGCCTATTTCAAACGAAATTAAAAAAGAATATTAATATATCTTTATTCCTATGAAGAAAAATTACCGTTTTCATGCAGTTTTTCTGATGTGTCGACAACCATATTAAATCTCATTACTGCAAAAAAAATGAAAATCACTCCCATAAACCATTCGAGTTGTGACCAAATAATTATCACTAAATACCTGTAAAATTATCACCATGTTTAGTGTTTTATTAACACTGTTCAGTGAACTGATAGTGGCAAGCTAAAGCATTACTATGCCCGGTGATTTAGTTTCAAATCTTGGATAAATGATGGAAGAATTGGCCAACTGTTGACAAGACACTACTTAACAAGCCACCACTCTTAACTCTCCTCTTAAGCAATGCCGTATGTTGTGTGTCCACAGTTGTCAAGGTAATTGAACGGCGAATAAACGGTCGCTCAGTAACAACGATTCAGATCTATCTTCCTTGACAATAAAACATTGCAAGCTAAGAATGACGTATTTTGGACGTGTATCTTACATAGAATCTTTACAGGACTAATTATTTTAATTTTTTCCGAAAAAGAAAAAGACAGCAAGTGAGGAAACTTTCGAAACTTCTGGAAGCACGAACGCGTTGTTTCGTTGTTCGTATTACATGGTGTTTTTTATGAATTAATATTTCTTAGACAGTTCAAATGATGTCACAGTCACAATACAAACAAAACTGCGCATGCCATCTAACTGCACGTTGTCTATAACTGCACACTAAGTTATAACGCAACGTCCTTTTTCCTTCTGGAAAATTGTGAAACGGATTAAAATTTGAAATTTGAATTGATGATAGAGCAGGGTCCGAATCCATTGATGAACAAGGTGATATTTCGTGTCTTTCTCACAACTCTAAACTTTTTATTATTATAATTATTATTTCAATACTGTTAAATGTATGCACAAACGTGCTCAAAAGAAATTTTAAGGATTATTTTCAAAAGAATTATGGTTTAATACATCACTCATGACATATAACATATATTAATAAAATAAAATTTTAAAGGTTTCATAGAATGCATCGGCATATTCCTGACTAATCAGTAAAATATCATAAAGGATGAATTTTGCTTAAAACAAACAAACAAAAAAATTAAAATAATTTTACGATTTTATTGTCAATCTGTCTACCAACAATTTAGTTTCTAAAAATGTTAAAGGTGATTTTCAAAAGAATAACGATTTGATGCCTCACTTACTGAAACATAATGGATATTTTTAAAAAACAAAATTTTACTGATACTATATAATTAATACATTGGTATAAATTTAACTAATCAGTAAAATGCCATAAAAAATAAATGTTATTTAATAAAAAAATACTGAGCGAATTTTAAAGTTTTAGGTCAGTCTACTATCGAAGAATTTGCTCTTTGAAAATTTTAAGGATGACTTTAGAAAGAATCATATTTTGGTGATTTATTTATTCAAATGTTATAGATATTAAGAAACAAAAGTTTTCAGTGTTTTATAGAATGTATTGGCATATGCTAGATTAATCAGTAACATGTAATAAAAACAAAAGCTGTTACATAAAATTATTTTGAATGATTTCTATAGCTGTTATAGTACAATCGAAGAATTTGCTTAATTGAATCAGAAAAATTAATTTTAATATTGATTTTTTAGTTATTCCAAGTTCAGAAGACATTTTCGTTCAAATGCAGAAGCTTAACATATTTTGAGTCCTAAAAAGATACTGCAATTAAAATAATTTAAACCAACTTTTTAATTTCACTTCTTATTTTCATTTTTAAACTGTTTCTTTTCGCATAAAAAAATTGTTCTCATTTTCCAAAGAGAGTTGAGAGAAATGATTTATTTTCCCTGTTTTCACGAAGAGAAAAAAAGGGGGGGGGGATTTCACTGTCACTTTTATTTATTTTAAAGCTCGAATCAACAATAGCTCGCATTTTCTTGTGATTCTTGTTATTGCTTCTCCGCTTGCTTTTATCTATTTATTTAAATGCGCGTCATATGATTCTTAAAACAATGTAATTGGAGCTTGATCTTTAATTGATTCCTTAAAATCGTTTCAATTAAATTGTTTAATTTCCGACTTAATTGTTCTTTTAACCCTCTGAGTACCCAATTATTTTGAACTTTTAGCTGTCAGTTTAAAAACTTTAGCTTTTAAATTAAATGAATCGATCTTTTCTGTATTTAATTATATCTCCTAAATCTTAAGAACACTTTATCCATGATTTTTTAAGAAAATATACACATAAATACGAGCTATCTGCTTTTGAACTGAAAATGAAAAATATAAAAAGACGTTTGCGCCGCTCGGAGGGTTAATATCTCACGATTTCCATCTTTTATTTAAATCAGGGGTTCCCATCCTTTTTTCCTTAGCGCACCCCTTGATTATTATTTTTGTTTTCACGTGTCCCCTACTGTAATATCCGAATCCCCCACCCAACCCTCCATCTAGACAAAGACGTTTTTATCAATAATGTTAAGGGCTTAGGCTAGCTTAAGAGTGAAATGACTCGAATTACTAACATTTGCAGAACTTATTTTTGATTTTACATTTTGTTCCCATTTTTAAAATAGTGTTAGTTCAACGCCAAAGCAAATGAAACCAGTATTGCAATAATTTAGGATAACTAAAAAGATTACACTTCGTCATAATCAATTACACAAATGGTATAGTTATTAAATAACAAGTATTCACTTGCAGAAACAAAATTCTGTAACTTTTTTGAACTCTTATGTATTCTTGTTTCCGCCATTTACAACTTTGATTTCGCATACCCCCAACTGGTTCTTCGTGTACCACAGGTTGGGAATCTCTGATTTCAATGGATTCAATTCTTACTCACATGACACGTCAACTGCGCTAGATTAATTTTTGAATTTATTGCACATCTTAAAGGACTTGACGTCACAGCGTATAGTAAAACAACGTACAATTAGATATTAGCTGCCATGCGTAGTTACGTTTATCATAGTAGCATCAGGTGAATTGACTATATTCACCCTGCTGATAATTTATTGATTATATTTAGTAAAAACCTTAACAAAGGTGAATAAAATTTATTTTTCAAATTACTGGGGATTTTATCTTAAAAATGAATAAAAATAATGTGGGTTTTTAAATATCGTCGGAATAAATTAACCATTGATTTTAATATCTTAATAGCTATTGAACTGAAATTCCAGCCAATTCATTGATTAAAAACATATTAATGGAATACATGCCGGTCCTGAAAAAGTGTTTAACTCTATCAGATAGATAATTTAAATAGTTTATAGTTTTTACCGTGCGACTCAAGGCATTCATATCGTATGTCACGAAACTAGATGAGATCGAGCTACAAAATGTGGGATTATAAGAATTTGTTATAAATTTTTCAATGTGCTAAAATGACTATGAGCTATTATCTTGATTTAAAAAATGTCACCAAACTTTCCCATATTTCAATAAATTTAGCTTAGCTTTTGTTTATTTTTAACTAGTGCTTTATTTGTTTATTTTAATTGCCAGCATAAATGCATACTTGTGGTCTCGGAACAATTCTTGGGGCAAAAGTGCGGGGAAAGAATAAATTTTCGGACGACAAAGGCTTAGTGAGTGGGAAAAGTTAAGGCCCTGTGTAATAATATTTCAAAGATAGTAAAATTATTAAGAAAATTTTCATTTTTAAGAATGAAACAGAATTTATTAGCAACCAATATTTATTCATTACAAAACACTGTTAACCGCAATCTGCTTTAAAACTATAGATTATGGTCTACAGTCATTCAAACTACACCGCTTCTTGGAACGGTTTTTTAAAAATTCAATTGGTCAAATGTAACCAAATTGTTTCTCTGATAAATGTTTGACACTAGATCTGACATTAATAATATGGTATCTAAAAAAGTCAAGTTTCAAGAACGGCTCTAACCACGGAAACCGAACAGGAGATGTGTATTATTGTTAGCACATATAAATAAACATAATAAGAAATTTTGGAATTCTTTATTTCTGGATCTCCAGGACGAATTAAAAAAGGTCTCTTTTAAATATATTTGGTAAACTGATCGTCAGTTAACGAATGATTTGGATAACGAACATCATCTATTCAAAGATGTTGTTCGATCACCCACTGTTTAACTAATGAAATCGGATGACGAACAACGTCTTTGAATGGATAATGTTCGTTAGCCTATCACCCACTATATATTCAATGGAATCGGACAATGAACATCGTATTTGAATAGAGATGTTCGTTAACAGATGAATTACCGTATACCCAATGGAATTGGATAAAGAACATCCATTTTGAATGAATGACCTTCGTTGTCCGATCCCACACTGTATACGCAATGGTATGCAGGGTCGAAACTTGCAATCTTATCGCTCTCTCTTTCCATCAACCGATTTCATTAAACATTCCTTTTCTTTTAGGTGTACCGGAAGCGCTACATCGCTCTTATGATCATTTTTATATGGTGCTTCGCCACGGCCATGATCTTGCCGACTCTGTTAGGCAAATGGGGACGTTTTGGCTATGACGAGGCCATCCTCAACTGCTCCATCCTGGAGGTGAATGGCCGGTCCTCGAAGACATTCTTATTCGTCTTTGGATTCCTGGTGCCTTGCATCGCAATAGCCATTTGCTATGCTCGCATCTTTTGGGTGGTGCGTAGAAGTCGGACCCGGATCCAGAAGCATTCGTCCAGTGAGACCAGTGCACAGCGCAAGGATCGAGAGGCCAAACGGCGCAAGGAGGAATGGAGAGTCACAAGGATGGTTCTCATCATCTTCTGTTCCTTTTTGGTCTGCTATTTACCTATCACAATAGTAAAAGTAAGATAACGTTCCTTTTCTTATTTCAATGATTTAATAATTAATTAGATAAGTTTAATAGAATATAAATTGATAAATAGATATGGAGGGTGTCCCAAAAGAATTGTATACGGACATGAATACTGTCACATAAAAAATGATTGGCAAAATCAAAAGTTTCATAGCTCAAATTAATAAATACAAGTGTGCAATCTTGTCAGTTAGCGGAAGTTTCAAGATCCTTATCTATACTTAATATAAAATGAAGTCCCCTGAATGCGTCTGTATGTGTGAACGCTTAAAACTCGAGAAATACTAAACTGATATTGGAGATGTTTGTACCATTTTGTAGGGCATTTATAGAGGAAGGTTTTAGTATATTAAACACATATCAAAATCAAAAAGGGACTTTAATAATTGCGATTTTAATAATTATTTTCCTACCACGATCCGCGCATGCGCAAAGCAGCAGTATCTGTGCTTTGCGTATGCGCGGAATTCATGTCTATTTAAATCTCCCCTTAAAGCGTCTGTATGTGTGAACATTTATAAGTCGAGAAATACACAATGTTTATTGGTGATATTTGTACCATTCTGTAGGGCATTTATCGACGCTTTTCAAAATCAAAAATGGAGTTAAATAATTAAATCCAATCCAACCTCGATCCGCGCATGCGTAAAATACCATCCTTGATCCGCGAATGCGTAAAACAGCAGGATCTGTGCCTTGCGTTTCATCCGACGTATGCGCTGAATTTATGTTTGTTTACATCTCATTTTAAACGGCTATTTTAAAGATTTGCGACTGATTTCAAAATCTGCTTATGCCTGAAAAACGAAATTTCAACTTTGGCCAGTGCACATGAAATGTAAAAAGGCTTCGTTTGTTGCGGGATGATGAAAATCAAGAGGAAAGAGAAGTTCGATTGGCGAATAACAGAGAAAGAATGTCCATACTAAGGGAAGGACAGTCGTCTGTTGAACGGAGTAACCGTCTCCCTTTAAATCGCATTACAGTTCAATCACAAAGACAAAATGAATCCCATGATGAGGAAAAAATCGCCTGTCTGCTGGAAGCGCAAGACATTTCAATTTGAGACAGAGGAGACGAAATGAAAGAACAAATGTTCCCAGTATTTGGTCCGAAAAGGAGTATTCGGCCCTGAATTACGATCCATATGTAGATTACAAAATTGATGCTTCTGTTTCTGTAGGAACGATGTCTATAGTCCGTCCATGTTGTTCAGCCTTAAAATGGAAAGACGAATCAAAAGGCATGTGCTGTTTACAAGGGGAGAATTAAATTCGAAAAAATCTTTCCCCCTTACTACTACGCAATTTAAACCCTCCAAAACTGTGTAATGGGACTCGACTACAAGTAAAAAGTTTGAAAAAATTCTTCATTGAGGCAGTACTTTTAACTGGCTCTGGTACTGGAGAATCGGATTTAATACCGAGGATCCCTCTCATTCCAACAGATTTACCGTTTTCCTTTAAACGTGTTCAGTTCCCAGTTAGACTCTGTTTTGGCATGACAATAAATAAAGCACAGGGACAGACGTTTCACACTGCTGGAATGTACTTAAGCGGAGAATTTTTTTCTCATGGAACAACTTTATGTGGAAGTTTCAAGAGTTACCTCCAAACAAATTCCTTTTGTCTTGGCATCAAGAGGAAAAACTGCCAGTGTTGTTCATAAAGAAATATTATGAGGTAATTTGAATTTTATTTCCATTTCACAGATTGCATTTTACATATTCAGTGGGTCCATGTATGTGTAAAACAGATAAACGCATGCGGAGCCGCCGGTACAACGGCTAGTTAATTAATATAATCATTTTTTTTTCTTTTTTTCAGTTACAATTTTCTACCATGCAACGATAGTTTTCGTAAGTAATGGCTCAATAAATCTTCAAAAATACACCTATTTGGCAACTGATAATCCTCAATTGACAATAGAACACCGTACGAACATATCAGGGGTTAAATGTATAGGATAATTTGTCAGTGTGTGGATCAGAGTACCTGCATTTCCAGCAAGAAAACTTTATGCCATGCATTCAAAAGATGTTTGAGAATGAAGAATAGTACCTCCAGCAAAACGGAGAACCTCCGCATTTCTATTGCGAAGTGAAAGCCTGTCTTGCTGGATTATTGTTGAACAGATGGTTAGGACGAAGAAGTATCGTTGAACTCTTGAACACATACCCCTCCCACACTCACACGTTGTGTCTCACCCCAATGGATTTGTGGGTATACATGAAGCACGATGCTTATAGATCAAGTCAAAAGTAACTACAGCCAACGAGTTGAGGTGATTCATCGAAAGAGAATGAACTCAAATGTCAATTTACATACTTACAGTTGTATGCAGCGCCATCGGTAGGTTTCATCAGCAGCACCTGAGCAATAAGAGTCGACAATTCGAACATTCTCGATAATTGACAAAATTCTACATTTAAATTTCCTAACTTGAGTTATAAAACCTTGATTTGTGTTATTAATTGTTTATACAATATTTATTCAAATTATGAATACATTTTTGAGATACCTTGCATATTAAGGGCTCGTTATACTGATATTGTTAGGAATAGTCGTTGCAGAGTAGTTCTTACTCGCTGCGTTTTTGAGTTATCGTGTTCGCAGACAGACAGACATAATTCCAAAAATGTGTTTTTCTTACTGAAGTAAGTCAAAAATGTGGAGATTCATCAGAATCTGGAGGTCGAATTTTTTAACGATTGCGATACTTTCTCTTTCTTTACTTTTATACTAGAAAGTATTAAAGAAACACGTAATTATTCCTCTTTGCCTCTTGTTTCTAAAAAGTTTTATGTTTCCTTCACCAGATCCATAACAAAAGATAAAATATGAACTCTTAGTCTTAAATCTTAAAAAAATACATAAATGGCTTTTAAAAAGCGTATCAAGAGCATTTCATACGCTGAAAAGTTCTCTGAATTATGAAACAGCTTTTATTGGCTTTTCCTTTCTTTAATTTCGCCCTGTTTCGTATCTTACTTTCAAATTTAGTAAAACAAATACCTCTTGAAAGCGTTGGATTACATTCGTTTACCTTTACGATTTATCTTGAATAAAGAATTCCCGAATTAAATTTTTCACATGAATTTTCACGCACGACATTTTTATAGCGGTTTCGCTGCAAAAAAATTCTTACGCAATTCTCCTTCTCTACCTTTTGTTTCTAAAAAAGAAAAATTCACGTTGTTTTCTTAACTTAATCCATAACAAATGATTCTTAGTGCTTTGCGGTTTCCAGTTGCTTTATATAGCACTCCGAGCAAGTTATGACGTAAATGGATTTACGAGACCAAAGATTCGAGCGTCATGAATTAATAAAATATCAATACAGACAAATTTTTTACTTCCCTTTCTAAAAACTTTCTCTGTGTTTCAGATTATGTTCCGTATAAACTTAATCCTTTTTGCAACAACTCGAGGACATAAGAAAGAAAAAAACTGAAATAAATCCCATGTTACAAAACTTTAAAAGGATTATGGAAACTCAAAATTATTCGATGGAGTTGCATTCGAAAATTGAAGAAAAGTTTCCTTTTTGTGCCCATGAAAAGAAATAGTTGCTGGAGAGGAAAAGGATTTAGCGGATTAAGACATTAAGATATCTGAAGCATAAACTGATTGTTAAGGCGGCTAAAATCATCGCTAATTTTTTTTCTTCTGCTTTTTTTTAAGTAATCCAAGGATGCTCGGAAAGAATTTATTTCATATTTTTTTTAAATAAATTTCAATTAAGGTGGATTCTGACCAGTGTTTCTGAAGATATTGAAAGCTTAGAGTTGTATAATATTATCTATTTTAAACTTTTTAAATTATGAAATTTTTAATTTTGAACAAGATTGCTTAAAATTTTGGGCTCAAGAAAGCTTTTATCTTGAAAAATTCTACCATTGGCTATTACACAAATACACAGCAAGAAGCTATATTCTACTCGACTGAATTATCAGTAGTACACTGAAACATTACATTGGCACAGTACCAGAGAGGCAAAACTAACCTTAGTGCTAAAAGCAGAGTTCTAATACGACTTTCACTCACATCAAAAAGGAAGCTTCTAAACTTCGTCGGCATTTGCTCTTCACCTATCTCTTCTTAAGGGAATTCCGATCTCAATTATAAACCTGGACAAAGCACTTATCAGACATGAAAAGACATAAGTCTGGCACTGCCTTATCCCTCTGGGTAGGCTGTGTAGGCATGGACAAATAAATAAACAAGTCTTTCAACACACAAATGTAACTGTAACCTGCTGTATCCACTTTGTTCAGCTGAAATGGGTCATCCTCACAGGTATTCTCTCTCAGTTAACATAGGATATGCTTAACTGTCTCCACTGGCCCTATGCCCTAGTATACCACTTCCACACATCAATTATTTCAATACCCCAAACGTTTCACATCATATATTTGTAACATGATTTATATCGATCTGTACTGCGGTAATTCGGATAATTATTCTTCGCATTTTTCTGACAAATAACAAGCAAAACAAGCTCAGATACGAATCTTCTTCCATTATCAGGGCTAAATATCGAAAAATCATATTGATCTCATATTAATTATCATGTTAGCAACTACAGTTCTTAGACTATAGATATTTTATTTTTATTTTAAATAAACTATAGAACTATTTTAGGGATAAAAACTCCTTGTTAGGGTTTGAAAAGGTGGTAACGTTTGTAAAATTATGATTTAAATGTTAGCAACATAATTTTTTGCCTGTTTTTGTAAAGATAAACATTACACAACTAAATTATTAATAAATAAATAAATAATTTCTTATGCGAAATTTCCCTTCCTGTTATCAGCGCTGTACATCTAAAAATAATAAAAGGCTCAGATGTATTTGTTGATAACACTTCAATTTTTAATACAGATATTTTACGTTTCCTTCTTTAAATAAACTATAAAATTATTTTATAGATGAAAATACAATGATAAAGGGTTTCAGAATACAATTCAGATTCAATGTGATTATCAGTAAAATGTTGCAGCAAGAAAAAGATTTGAATCTATTTATACAGTGATAAACTTAAGAATTATTTTTCTGACAAGCATCAAATAAGAAAACGAGATGATTCATTATCAAGGTTTTATATCGAAAAAAACAATCAACTCAAAGACATTATGATTCCCATTACTGACAGAAAGTCTTTTAGAAATGTATTCATTTCCTTCATTTCCAAAATCATTTCTTTTGGAAAGAGAAAACTTCTGTCAGATATTTTCCAGTTGATAGCATTCGGAGTAATTTTGTAACAAGTTTGACAAATCAATGATGACAGATGATAAAACTAATGCATACATTTTTGAAACATCCCCTAAGCCATCCAAAAATCCCAATTTATAGATTAACAGCAATCTATCGAAAAAGCATGAAATCAGTCATCCAAGGATGTCATTTTGCTGATCTAACTTCAGTGAAAACTGCTCGTGCGTCAAATGTATTACAGCTTTTTACACTAAACCCTACTTTTATCTTTTCAATTCACTACATTTTCAAGCAGATCTTAAAGGATGCACCTTTTTATTTTCTGCTAGAGCTAAGTAGCAAATATCGAGAAAAAATGCCTTTTTGGCAACGTATTTAGATACGGTGCTATCCAATTGACATTGTTGCATGTCAAAAGACACCGACGGTCTTGGGGTGTATAATTTATATTTCATTCCGATTATTATCTTTAAGTTTTTGTAAAATTCTTTTAAAACAAATTAATACAGTTCGAGTGTTGTGGATAGGATTAGAATAAAACCCTGACGGGAGAGCAGCACGTGCAGTGTCTTAGAGAACTACGTTGGAATTTTTTCTGAATTTTTTTTTATTGTTATAATTTCATTGAGACACGTTTGAATGAGATTTAGAAAAAAGCCCTTTAGTTATAGATATATAAAATCCTCTAATATCGGTAAAAATTTCTACACTCAGTGTAAGTCCTTTACATTAGCTAAAGACACCGACGTTCTTGGACTGTATAATTTATATATAATTCTGATTATCATCTTAAAGTTTTGAAAAATTCTTTTAAAACGAATTAATAGCATTCAAGTGCTGTAGGCAAGATTAAAATAAAATTCTGAGCACGTGCGATTCCTTAGAGTACTACGCTAGAATTTTTGCAGGATTTTTATTGTTATAATTTCATTGCGACACGTTTAAATAGAATTTAGAATAAAGCTCTCTTTTATAGGTATCTGAAATACTCTAATCTTATTCAAAATTTGTACACCCAGTGTAAGTTGTTTGTATTAGTTATTTATATTCATGAGTAATTCATATGGATTAGATACTTATATTTAAAATTATCATCCGTCTTTTACAAGTAAAAATAAATAAATAAATTGATCTATTAAAAGACGGATCACATTAGGTATAGTACAGTATTTGTAAATTCTTCGTTTAACGTTGAGTGTTTTTGATTTCTTGTACACGAAGAATACAAAGAGAAGATATTGTAAAAATCCAAAAATTTGATCTCAAGATTTTAATGAATCTTCATACTTTAGTTCTCTCCGAGTCCGAAAAACACATCTTTGGAAATATGTCTGCATGTATGTATGCGAACATTATGACTGGAAATTAAAACGTGCAAGGCGGATAAAATTTGGCATTTTGTCTGGAGTAAAGTTGGTGGTAAAATTTGGCATCTCTTATGGTTTAATATGGAGTGACGCTCCTGTGAACACTCTAACTCAACGCAACGAGCTAAATGAAAGAAATTTAATACGTGGTCTTGACATCAACAATTGGCCTGTATCAAATTTTGGACCAAATCCGTCAAAGCATCTGTCAGTCTGTGTGTATATAAACACAATAACTCATAACCATAGCGGGCTAGACAAATGAAATGTGGTATGTGGTCTTAGTACGAAAATTGTAGATCTATATAAAATTTTGAACCAAATCGAACAAAGAAAAGATTTCCAAAATGCATACTTGATTCTCTTCACTACGCGATAAAGGTAAACATAAAACGCGTGATAATATGAAAATTGAGGGATTTTTCCCCTTTAAATTTACCGTTTGCCACGAAACCAGTATCATTCAAAGAAAGCCAAAAAACTAAGATAAAATCAGAGGGAATCGAATCAAACAAACAAGGAATCCATTCTAGTCCATTTTATCAAGGGCTAAGGACTTTATTCGAAATAGATTCAAAATATTTGGGAAATTTTTCTGTAAGAAGCTTGCATTGCCAAATACAGCTTCTCTTAGCCCGAAATTTCCCAACAAAAATACAAATATGATTAGGTGACAATAATTAGACAGCCATCGAATTTGTAATTTTACATAAACATGAATATCATATGCCATAAATGAAAATGCATATTTTTGTGTCAATTAAAAAATAATTATCAAAATCTTATTTTGAAAGGGCGCCTATTTGTAAAATTGTAAGGTTTTTATCACAGAACAGGTGACATTTTTACTCAGTTACATTATTAGTTAGGTATTTTCGTTGGGCCATAGGCGCTGAAATTCCTAGTTACTGGTCTAATGGGGCGCCAAATTATTCCAGCCCAGGGCGTTCAAATTTGTTAAGACGGCCCTGATATAGTATTTGACCGTCAAGCTCTTTACATAACGGTACTCTCAATTTTGTATTCAGCAACTATAAATCGTGTCTAAGAGTCATCGAAAGAATTTCACTTATGTATGAAAGTTCCATTATTCCTCACAGTCAATATTTGATTTGATCGAACTGGAAGATGAACTCTTCGACAGTTCATTTCCTCAGGCAAACAGGCCCAAATAACCTTGGACAGGATATTTAACTCTCTGTTCAGAGCCTGACAAATCATCACTTGTCACAATAGAGTTTCTCATCTTATTACACTGGAAAACGATATCTGACATTCGACGGCTTATTTGGCTGTCAATACCTGAAGTAAGTTTCGTGGCAAACTGTAATAAATTGATTTTGAAAGATATTAAAACTTTAAAAGATAAATTCATTATTACAACTGTCGACAAAGCAGCAAATAATTTTTGTATTTTATGCAAATTTTACTATAAGGAACTTTTGATTAATGAATATAACTCCAGTGCAATTTTTAGCCTAGTAGACTGCAGTAAAAAGGAATTAGATAAAGAATATTGGCTTTTGCTAAAAGACCGAAAATTAAACCTGTTCTTCAAACTATCTTTATCTTTTTCCAAATGTTAGATTTCATAAAATTCCTACTAGCTTCATATTTGTTACATGTGGAACAGGATGTTATAATTATTTTATCAATAAACATTTCTTCAAATTGTTAAATATTATTTTAGATGGAATTAAGAAAGAAGATAACTTCATTATTTGCAATAATGCTGAAGTTTTTGACCTACTGAATAATAACAAAATTTGCTATTTAAATTCCTTTGACTTCGAAAATCTTTACACTAATATGCCACATGATAAATTAATAGAAGTTTGCTTTTTTATGTGCAATGAGTTTCTTAACGACTCTATTATTAAGAAAACTGACTGGATCGAAATTTGTAATTTCAGCATTAAAGAAAATTACCTTTTTCAGGCATTCCGATGAGTGTTACATTCTCCAGTTCACTTGCCAATATCTTCTTGCACTTTTTTGAGGATAAAATTATTCTAAATAATCTAATTTACAGTTACAGATACATAGAGGATTTGCTTATTTTAAATTCTGACAACTTAAATTTTATTATTAATTGTTATCCAAAAGAACTTAAACTTATTAAAACGAACTCTCATCAAAATAAAGGTACCTTTTTAGATATTAAAATTGAAATTTCTAAACAAAAAACTTTGATTGGCCTGTTTGATAAAAAGAGCTGAATTTAATTTCAGGTGTAAAAATATTTGTGATTATCATTCCAATATAGATTCTAGAGTTTTTAGAAACGTAATTTTTAGTCAAGCTAACAGAATTAAAAAAATATGCAATAATGGAAATTATTTCTTTTGGACTCCAATGTTTTTTTAAAGACTCTATTTGACAACCATTTCCCTTCTAATATTCACGGCATTAAAAATCTTATTCTTAAAAGCAGTCTGGAATATACAATCTAAAAAAATTCACATTCATTGAGGCATAGAGGGAAACTAAGGGCTTTTTTTTATTAATATGTCTAAATAGTTCCATTCCCTAAAATTCCTCTTTTCCCTCCTTCTGTTTTGTCTTTTCGAATATAGATGGCACCATGGTTCTAGTGTTTCTTTAAAAAATTGCTAATTTCTTATTTTAACAGAAGGTTAGCGTGGGATTGTGATAGCGTGAGGACAATTTTTTTTCTCTATATTCTGGGCATGGGGTAAGTTTATTTTTATGAAGATTGTTGTTACTAACAGCCAGATGGCTAATATTTTTAAATCAATCTTATTAGCGTTTTTATTTTTATGTTTGGCTTTCCTTCTTCTTTTAAAATAATTATTTTTAGATGTACAGATCTATCCGCTGCTTTGTCTACAGTTGTAATAATAAATTTATTTTTTTAAGTTTTAATATCTTTCAAAATCAATTTATTACAGTTTGTCACAAAACTTAATTCAGGTATTGACAGCCAAATAAGCCGTCGAATGTCAGATATCGTTTTATTCCAGTGTAATAAGATCAGAAATTCTATTGTGACAAGTGATGATTTGTCGGGCTCTGAACGGAGAGTTAAATATCCTGTCCAAGGTTATTTGGGCCTGTTTGCCTGAGGAAATGAACTATCGAAGAGTTTATGTTCCAGTTCGATCAAATCAAATATTGACTGTGATGTATATTGGAACTTTCCTACTTAAGTGAAATTCTTTCGATGACTCTTAGACACGATTTATAGTTGCTGAATACAAAATTGAGAGTACCGTTATGTAAAGAGCTTGACGGTCAAATACTATATCAGGGTCGTCTTAACAAATTTAAACGCCCTGGGCTGGAATAATTTGGCGCCCCATTAGAACAGTAACTAGGAATTTCAGCGCCTATGGCCCAATGAAAATACCTAACTAATAATATAACTGAGAAAAAACTGTTCTGTGATGAAACCCTTACAATTTTACAAATAGGCGCCCTTTCAAAATAAGATTTTGGTAATTATTTTTTAATTGACACAAAAATATGCATTTTAATTTATGGCATATGATATTCATGTTTATGTAAAATTACAAATACGATGGCTGTCTAGTTACTGCCACCTAATCATATTTGTATTTTTAACACATTTAAAATTATATTTTAAAAATAATTTTGGTTCAAAATTAAAAATAGGTTGATTTTGCAAGTTTCTAGCCGCCTTTGGATCACTGGCGCCTCTGGGCTAGAGCCCAATTAGCCCATTGGATAAAACAGCTCTGTACTATATTCTTTGAATTAAACTTGTAAATTAAGCAGCCAATAAATAATTTTAAGGCAGAAATGTTTCAAATTTCAATCAAACTATGTGCGTAAAATAAAATAACATAATTTGCTTTTTATGAGCTTTGATCATACCGTTCTTTTTTTAAAAGTTGCTTCACTCATTCCATTGCACTTTCTAGATTTTCCTAATTACATCTCTAAAACCCCCCTAAAACTTTAGTAAAACTAGCACAATCTCTTATTACTGTTTAAGCATTATATTTTTTATATGTATGCATATGTAATTCGTAGTAAAATTAAAATTAAGTCTTTACCTATACTTTCAAAAATTAGAAAACTCTATAAACTTTTGTTTTGTCAAAAGCCGTTAATGTAAAAAAAAATCAGTTAATCATTTGACGTTATAAAAATTACTAATTATTGGATACATTGAAGCGAAGGTGTCAGACATTGGACGTTTTACTAAACGAGAAATTCATTTATACTACACATTTATTAAACTTCTGCCTTTTAATCTACCTTTCAGGGAAATTTTATCTATGTAACTATATGTGGAAAAATTATATCTTTCGAATCGATTCATTTATGCAGTATACTGACCAGACGCTCGTCAATGCTTAGTGTGTAGTATGGTTTTCAAGGAACAATTACTCCAATGTGGCACTAAGAACAATAACTCCAATGTATAATTTTTGAAGAACTGCTTACACGAGTGAGAAAACACACCTTTCCCTTTTGTCCAAATGGAATGTAAAATAGTATTTCTAATTAGATTGCACTCTTGCTTTTTTTTTTCTTTTTCATACAAATACCTTCACGAACGTAACAAAAAACACTATGTAAAAGTGAAAAAATTGAAAAATTGGTGATATCTTCAGCAAAGATTTGAAAAACTTTGAAGAAAACACCTTCTTTTTTAACTCCATATTACGATACGCATCCGCTTTGTATGATTTTATTCAAATTAAAGTATGGAATTTTGATGTGATACTCGATCCAATCTGAATTATTAAAAGTAGTAGGATAGGCTCAAGTCGTATTGGCTGCTCTTGTCCAATGACAGAGTCTCGGCTTTGGAACCAATGGTTCACGGAATCCAGACATGATTCCCCGCGAGCCTGGAACAGGTTAAATGCATCGTTGCCTTTTGTGTGCCGCGCTGTCTCATTTGATGTCAAGCCAGTGTCGGACTGGGTCTGAAAATAGTGGTTGTCAGGAGTCAGTGAGGGTCGCACATATCTATAATCGTAACATTAATTCATATATATATTACTTTAAATCTATAATGTTTAATAATTATATAGTTAAGTTAATTTTTTATTATATATTTCATTTTTCCGCGTTTTAAAAATAAATCCCTTTTTTAACACCCTTTAATTTTCTACGTTTAAAATAACGAAACTATGATTAAAGTTATTTGATTTTAAATTCCGTAAGTTAAATATTATATAAGAAACACGGACCTTGGGTGCAGGGCTATTTTATTTATTTGCTTTAGAAAAGCTTACTATAGAGAAAGAGTTCTTTTTTTCTACTCTCCCACATTTCCTGGGGGCCCAAATTGTCTTCTGTTTAAAGGGGTCCACTTGCCATCGGGCAAGCTGGCAACCTCGCCTGTGTCAAGCTCTGACCACGACTCAGAATTACAAGGTCCCTTCCAAAAAGGTCCTCGAATAGGCCGTTAAGACGCGAAAATATTTGCGAGCCGAATTGTTCGCGAACAACTCGTGAAACGTTCTTTGAAATTATTTTCTGAACGAACTTCCAGCGTTCCACTGAAAGGCAGGAAAAAACCGCGAACCACCAACAGTGCGTGTATTTATACTTACTATACTTGCATTCATGTCTTAGCGCGAGGGAAATTACTCCCTTTTTGGTTCGGCTATAGTGATGTAGTTTGTGTAAGAAGAAAAGGAAAGAACGGCGTTGGTTGTACACTGAAACCTGTTTTGAAATCGCACTGGTACAGAGATCATGATCAAGTTCAAGTCGCAAGAAATAAGCTGCCAACATTGAACTGCCAATATATTCATAGCAGCACCTATTTCCCTCCAAGCATCGTCTTTTAATTTTCTCTTTCTTAAATGATCTTTACGTTTAGGACCCCAGAGTAAAGATTTGGTTTTATAAAAATCAATTAGTTTCAGCAAGTTTTTCTCTGACCACTCCATGGAACAAAACCACTATGCGCAATAAAATAAACGGTACAGTCTAGAGATTCGCGAGCAGAGGAAAAAGCAACGAACTACACTCGACGCCGTCCCAAAGTGAACTGAGAATAGAAGGCCTTTGTATTCGTCAGAAAAACCGACAGACGGTGGATCGCCAAGAGAGGTTCACGAGCAATTCGTTCGGCGTTAAAAACCAAGTCCCAATCATGAGAACCAGAAGATGGTAAACGGTTCGATTCGCAAATTTATACGCGCCTTTAATCCATCTAAACTAAACTAGGCCTTAGTAGCTAAACCTAGCTCATCCAGCGCACATCTTCATCAATGAACATCATAACAATAAATATTTACTATAAAGATAAATTAACCTTGTTTCTTCTCAGGTTTCTGATCAAGATGTGAAACGGCCCGAACTCCATATTATGGGCTACCTGCTTATCTACCTGAGTGCTTGCATCAATCCTGTCATCTACGGCATCACCAACAAGCAATATAGACAAGCTTACAAGACGGTGCTTCTGTGTCGGCGGCCCCGTGCCCTCAGCTTCAGTGGAGGCAATCAGCCACAACAACAGCACGACGACTCTACGGGGGTGCGTACTACTATATCTCTGGTCACTTCCCTCCCTAGTGTTTCGTGTGGTCCAGACTCTGTGTTTGTTGAAGAAAAATCTGTGTAATATGAAAACCATTTTGAAAGGAACTAAATGTGAAAGATCTGTAGATGGAATCTCTAACGACAAAGCACAAAGACATTCAGATGTGAATGCATATTTTGATCAAAATGTATAATTATTATTATTATTTAATTCATATTTTTTGTGGCTGTTTCCTTTTTGGTAAGAGAATTTGTGTAATATATTCGTCTGAAAAATTGCTCAATGACTCACAATTAATGCATTGTTTTCTCTGTTGAGTTAAAATGATGCGAGTATCAAAGTAGAATAGAGGCTGAGTTAGCACTCATCCGATATATTGACAGACAAACCCTAAATATTTTCAATTTAATTTAGCCGGCTCGAAGCAAAAGAAAACAAGTAAATTTCCTTCTTTCTTTAATATTTTTATTCCTCCTGAAAATAGTAAAAAATATGAAAATACGAGTAAAATTAGTAAAATATAAAAATTGCGATGATATCTGATTTACTTGAAAAATAAATGGAATGTTGTGAGGCAGTCTACGTAGTTGAAAACCCTATAGGACGTTATTTAATCATAATGTGAGGTCTATGTAGGTCTCTAAATGAAAAATAAGAAAGAAGAATGGCGAAATATTGTACGTGGAAATTAAACGTTTGTGTGAGTAAAATACCACAATGAAGCTAGCAATCGTCAGGACTTTCAAGACATTTTGTTGGTGCAATCTGACTAAACAGGTAAAAAAACAACTAACAATTAGAAATAATTGATTCCCAGAAGAATCGATTTAAATGTTTTCTCTCAAATAACAAAAGCTTCAAATCTTCCATCATTTTTCTGTTTTAAAATTAAGCGTAGTGTTTTTTCAAACAGATGTGTGTTAATACCATCTAAATGACCATAAACATTATCCATTAGACTTCAATGCTTTTTATTTCGAGTACGAGAGAGAAAAATAACTAAAAATCGTGGTTGTAAATATAATTAATTTTTTGTTGTCCATTTGTACGAGCTATTTTCATTACTTGGAGAGATTCCCTCCTATAAGAGGCTTTACTACATACAGAATCAGGGTCATCTTAACAAATTGTTGCGCCCTGGGCTAGAGTAACTTCACGTCCCATCAGAGCCGTAACTAGGAATTTGAGCGCCTATCATTCAACAAAAATAAACAAAAATACCTAGCTAATAAAATAATTGAGGAGCAAAAAAAGAGTGACCTATTCTCTGAATAATGATTTACAATTTTGCAAATCGGCACCTTCTTCAAAATAGGATTTTTCACCTCAACATCCGCCACCCCTAATTATATGAATGATTAATTTCAATGGTTGCAGTATAAATATAAAAATATTCGTACATTGGCTAAGTATGAATGTTTTATGAACTGATATTCATGCTTATGTAAAATTACAAAATCGATGGCTGTCTAATTACAAGCCCTTATCCTATTTTTAATGGTAAAATATTTAAAATTATAATTAAATAAAATGTTTGGTTCAAAATTAAAATAGAATCAGTATAATAAACTTTTAGGCGCCCTTGAAGCAATGGCGTCCGTGGGTTGCAATCCAATTAGCCCGTTGGATAAGATGGCCCTGTAACAGAATAAATCTGAAAGCAAGGGGGAGGGGTTATATTAGTTATTTATGCTTCTATCAGTCAAAGAAACTTAAATCTGACAGAAGCATAATAACAAATCCACCATCGCACAAACGAGCAGCAGAGTCAATACGTTTTAAGAAAAGACTACGAAAATAACAGATGGTTTTTTTTTTCTAGTGTTAATATTTTCAACGAATAGTTCGTTTGCTTTTTTAGAAGAAAAAAAATGGAAGCACCGATCTCTAGATTCAACCCATTATTCATAATAGTTTTTTTTTTTAAAATAATAAGAATTTATTTTCAATGAACGGATCGTTTTCATCTTTCGAAGGTAACCAAAACGCTCACCAATACTAAAATTTCTCGTAATTCATAAAACTTTTTTCTAACCTGCAAAAAAGACGAATTTTCTATCTATTCATTGGGAAAAGTTTTACAGAAAAAGGAACTTCAGATATTATAGGCTCGAGATATTTATTTTCTTAACGGTATGGCAACCACCACTTAGCATCTGCTCTGATAAAGATTTAAAAAACACATATAGTAACCACTTGCACCATTATCTATTTACTGGTTTTCCACAAACTGTCCTAAAAAAGTTACTAATATAACTTTTTTATATCAAGAACTAAAAAATTCCAGCAAAGTATGAGATTAATCCACACTTCTATACTTACTATAAAATGCATTTTTAAGATATTGGAGATTAGGGTTTTTTTAAAAAAACAGTATTAAAAAAAAGCGACTAACTTTCATAAAAGCAGAAATATAAAATGCTGAAAAGTTGAAATATCAATACTGAGATCATATTTCGAACAAACCAAATGCTGACACACCACACACTAATTGTGTCGTACATATCAAAAAGAAAAAAATCCTAAATAAAATAAAACACTAGATATATTTTATCGACACTAAATAACATTAAAATATTATTTTTAATTTAATCGCTGGTCTTATCTCAAAAGTTAACTTTTTCAAAATAACTGCCAAATATTCATACTTCATTACATTTATTACGTTCAATTTTACTTCCACAACATTTTATAATTCGTTTCTCCCTCATTTCTCTAATTTATCATCACTTTTTCCGAAATTTACATTTATAATGACCTCATCCCACATCACTGGCCTCTAGAACTTTCCTTCTAACTTCATTTTTCTAATACTTGAGGCAAAGTAATCTTCACGCCCATCATAGTAATTAATTTTTCGTTTTCCGTAAATCCCTACTTCCGATTATTAATTTAGGTCCATTAGCTTCTTGTAAAATCATTATGAATTTCAATTTTTAAATACCTTTAAATTCAACTTGAATTAAAAACTATCTCCACAGCTGATTATTTAGAAATAACTGGTAACTGAAATTCATAAACGCACTGCGAAAGCGGGGACTTTGATTTACCAACAGTTTTTAAAAATATATACTTTTCGGATTTTCTTTTCCTTGCTTTAGATCAGATTTTCTTAAATACTGGGTCGCAACTTTATTGCTTTATCTTCTTATGTATTTTTCAAGTTCAGTGTTGCAGCAAAATTTTTCTGATGGAAATGGGGTCGTAAAAATGCATTCCGTTCGAGAAAGGTCACGAGTGGAAAAAGTTTTAAGAAACATGAAACAAAAAGTTAAATTTTCTTCTGTCGATTGTTTGATGAAAAAATGCAAATAAAATCACAGCGGTGTCTTAATATAAGTTGAATTAGTAAAAATTCGGGAATTTCACATCTATATAAATGTCTTTTCGCAGATGAAGGTCAATACAGCTGCAAATAATGGCATTACGTAAAAAAAGAATTGAGCATGAAATACTTATTCGCAAGTTTAAGTAATATTAACGGCTCATTTTGAAGCAACACGAGAGCTATTTTGGGGTGGACCTCATCATTTTGAGCCGCCGTCAGATAACGAGGACGGTACCTGCTCTGGCACCCCCTCTCCAAGCTTCCGCGCCGCTCCAGCTGGAGGATGTTTGGCCTCTAAGCATGATTTAGCGTGCAGCAGGCCCCATACACCGCGGATCTTCAGTGGAATCGGGTTTCGAACCTGGAACCCTCAAACCCAGAACTTACCACTGGACCACTGCGGGTCTTCTAATTATTGCAAACGCAAAAAAGATAAAAAAAAAAATTATCCCATACCATTCTTACGACAAATTATTGTGAAAATCACATTGACATCAATCAATTTGAAATAAGTTAACAAAAATCAGAAAATTAAGCGAAGATTTTGTTCTTAACGTTGTATTGGAAAAATGCTGTGATTGATGGATTTATTCCTATTTAAAATTAGCTCCTGCCTTTCATAGCATTCAAAGAGAAATTTATCTCCTCGAGACTGAAATTTTAAAACAACGCAAATGGATTGCGACGGCTGCATCTGGCAATCACGTGTGTCAATTTTAGATATTTTTTAAATAGAAAACATTTTAGCAAATACTAAAAATTTGCTTTGTCTTATTAACTGGGGGTGCATCGCACACTTGCTAACTACGAAAATATGAAAATCTAATCGCCATTATGCAGATATACTTATTTCAGTCCTTTTCAGATCAAAATTTTGGGTTTTCAGTTACAATTTCTGGCTATATTTCATATTATTGTTTTCCACTCAGGATTTGTATCGAAGCAACACATCTTTTTAGATCCGAGAGTCTGAAACTATGAATCGCCGTGACCCCTCTTAGGGTTGCTTCGAATAAGACTGGCATCTCGGAAATTTTCACAGTTCGTACTTCTTCAAGATTTTTCGATATTTTAAGGCCAAATAATAATTTAAAAAATTATCTGGGCCTAAAACATTTCAGACAAATCAGCTGAGTAACTATTTTAGAACACAATTCCTTTTGTTCAATTTGAAAGGGTCGAGAAAAAATATTCTGGACAAAAATGGGGTTGAGAAAGTTTTTCAAAAAGGAATTGATTAGCGAGTGAAAATAATGTAAGAAACTCTGCTTTTTTTTTATTTTTTTATTATTATTTTTTTTTTTAGGCCCAAGAGAGAGCCCGCTCAACTTAAAAGGTTTTAGAGGTTAATCTTTTGAAATGAATTAAATGTACTAAAAAAAAATTAGCCACTCCGATTCCTTTTATCTCTGTTCTTTTAAGTAATTTCTTTGTTATCTTCTCAAAATGTGAGGTTGGAATTGAAAAAAATATTTAATACGAAGGCAAGACAAAAAAGAAGAAAGGATAAGGAGAGTTTATTGGCATTATTTTTCTAATTGAAAAATTGCGACAAAAATATTATTACTGTCTACTTTTCATTCTAATCTTTGAATAGTTTGATTTAATCGCGCAATTCATATTTAGTAATTGAATAATTTAAGAAAAATTTAATTTATACTTTAGTTATTTAATATTCATTAAAATATACCTCAAAAAATTGATGATTTCTAAATTTTTTCTAAATTATTCAACTAAATTTTTTCAACTTAATTTTAAAAAATAACTAAGTTGTTGTAACAGTACCTGTTAGAGAATAAAATAAATATTCGTTTTTGTAATTTCGCTCTTCGTTATATCACCTTCGCTAAAGAAATATCCCTCTGTCGTTTTTCATGAAGCTTACTGCCGCTAGATGGCTGTGCAATCGCTTCTCAATTAATTATTCCGGGAGCAACTTGAACCACCTGCTGTGAGGATAGCGTATACATTACTTGGTAAAAAAAAAATTTTAACTGACACTAAAAAGAAAAGCGAAGCATTTTATAAATTATTTCTGAGAAGTATCAATTCTTCGCGAGGCTGTAGAATACACCCCAGCATTAGGGTACCAATTTACTGTTTAGTATCAATAAAAAATTTTTATGGTTCTTATATAACTGAGTCTTTCAACAGACCAACTTCTAATTAATTTTAGCGGTTTGCGGAATTTAGCTGAAAAATCCTGCTGTATATATATTTTTCACAGTTTGTACATGTTTGTTTTTCTTTAATAATAAATTTTAAAAGTTCCACCCACACACATAACTTTTAGAATTTAAGTTATCCAAAAATTTCCTTTTGATGATTAGGCAGAAAATAGCATTCAAAAACCTATTTTTTCTGAGGGCATGAGTTACGGAAAAAGAACATGACAAGGAAACTTCATACTTCTTGGAGCAAAAAAAAAATTTTCGCAAAGCATAATTTTAAAAATTTATAAGACAGAAAATCCGTTTCATCTCAAAAGTTTTAGATCAGCTTCTTCAGCTATTTCACTGATATCTATGCCAATATTACATGAAAAATAATTTAATAAAGCGTATCTAATAATTAATGAATAGTAACAATATGTAACTAATTTTAATTACTAATAAAAATTTACCTGATTTTATTTCAATAAGGACCGACAAGGGGACCAAGTGAGAGGGCGTTTTTCCCCCTCAATTTGTTGATTAAAAAAATCTAAATAAAGGGAAATTAATAAAATTATGATTTTTTAGGCTTGTCATGCTAGAGATGCCCAAACTACTACCAAAGTACTACAGCGTTATTTTTCAGCCTTTTCCCAAGCTTTCGTCGTTTGTAAGGTCCTCTAAGTTACTGTAATTAATTTTAACTTATATGTAGGTAATCCCATAGCAATTCCCCCCCCCCTCTTAATTGTTTACTTTTATTTATTTTCTGCCACATTTTATAACACATCGATGAAAAAACATCGAGCGAATACTTTCACAACAAACTAGAATTTTTCACTCCTCATTAATTTTTTCCCCTTTAATTAAAATAAATCTTAAAAATTTGTTCATAATTTGCAACCCTTAAGAACAGTTGAAATGTGGGGGCCTGTTGGCGGAATCTCGGCTTTAAGACCGGAAGATCACATGTGCGAGAACTGATACAAGCTTCACCCTATGCGTGAGCTTGCTACGCGGTTAGTGTTAGTGGCGTAGCGAGGATAAGTGGCGCCCGGGCGTGATATTATTTTGCGTGAGTTTGCTACGCGGTTAGTAGCGGTGGCGTAGTGAGGGTAAATGGCGCCCGGGTACAAAATTATTTTTTTCGCTCCCTCATCCTGTTTAGTTTAAAAAAGTGACAAACACACACTTATATTTTGCCTTCCACTGTCCTCTAAGAATGACACACCGTCTCTTCATGGCCCCCTGCCTCCCAGTCACTACGCCACTGCACGCAGAAAACTCTTGTATCAGAAGTTAAAACAAGCAACCCACTTTTTCCGTAGTCTGGTCAGCTTCCAGTGGCGTAGCGAGGGTAACCGCAAAAGAGTTACCCACGCCCTGGCTTGGCATCCGGCGTCACTTGAGTGAAAAGTGGAACCGGGTATAATGTCATTTTTCCGTTCCTTAGTGGTTTTGCGAGGGTGAATGGGGTCAGGGGCATCGTAATATTATTTCGCACCCCTCTTATTTGATTTTAAAAAGTGACGTTAACACACTAATATTTTAATAATAATACGCCCTCTAAGAGTGACATCCGGGTCATCTATACCCCCTTGCCCCCCCCGCTGCTACGCCACTGGTTAGTATGTATCTTGGAGATAAACTGTCGTCCTACTTGGACTAGCAGACCTAACCAAAAGTCCATCAGTCAAGGACGCATGGTAAAGCGAAAGCGTAGTGTGCAAATCGTCTTTGGAGCACCTAAGTAACACATGAGTAGAAGGCTGACTTAGCCCAATATATAGGAAAGGAACCCACACCGACCCGGCCTACCCGAAAGAGTGTATGGTCCTTAGTGGGACAGTGGGAGCCCAATATATAGGGTAGGTTACCTACCTACAGGACATTCAACGGAAACTGGCTAATATTTGTGTTTAGCAAGGAAGAAAACCAGAAAAACCTCCAGCAGCCAGCCTGATCTCAGCGAACAATTTTCTTGCTACGACCCACGTCGGTCTATTAATTTTTAAATAATTCTAATTAACAGTAGCCAGAGGGAAAAATCCATAACCTTCTACCTCCAATTCATGTTACTCAGCTATGCCATGCCTTATATCACTATACCACTGGTGGGATGTAGAATAAAGTTTTAAAAATGTTTCAAGTCAAAGATGAACAAAAGTGTATATACGGGAACATATTCAAATAGACTTCGAACTAACACAACCTTCTATAACGTGTAACTATTTAGTGCAATAAACAAGCTTCATTAATGCCTTAACAGTCACTCTTTTCAAATGATAAATACCTTAATTCTTCAATCTTGTTTTAAATTTTGTAAAATTCTAATTAAAAATTTTAAAATAACACTCATAAATTAATAAATATTAATATTATTAATTTGGTTTTAATATTAAATAGTTATAATATTAAATAATTATTTAATGGTAATAATATTAAAACCAAATATTACAAATAATATTAATAAGTACGAAATTCTATTGGTGATAGAGCAGTGACATTTTGTCTTAGTGCAATATCTTGAATTTCAAATGAATATAATATATTAATTGCTTAAAAGAAAGATAAGTTAGCATTTTGTAAAAATAAAGATGGAAAATGAATATTAACTTTACTACCAGTGATAGAAAAGTCCCTTCTTTTTTTTATTTCTAGGAATCCGAATGATGATGAAACAAACAAAATGTGCGCAGTTTTTCGCTTATATGCATGCAAGATATGGCTAGTACTTATTTCCTGAGTACACACCCAAGAAATAGAAGATGACTTCGACTGAATATTGAACTGATTTATTTTTTTATTTTTCCTGCTTATTTTAAATATTTATACCTTGTACATACATCATAATATTGGGTGGGGCTGCAGTTGGCTGTTGGTTTGGACTGCAGTGCAGTTCTACGATCACTGGAAAACATAAATATTTATTCTTGACTAATGCAATATCTCAAAACACACGGTGGTGATAACTAATTTACTTATAAAACAAAACTTGGCTATTATTCTCATCTTGAATACAGCCCAATTTCATAAGAAGTTTCATTCAAATTAACTAAATTGAAAATTAAACACTGAAACTTCACAATGGAGAAGAACCAGAGGAAAAACCAACCCTAATGCTAGGAACAAAATCCGTCCTTACATCCTCTTTGAGCGTAGTCATACGCTTAAATGTGTCTGTACACCGTGCAATCAACTTTGTTGGCATCTGCCCTTCCCCGCGCGAGAATTCATATCCTTATAAACCTGAGCAACGCTCTCATTACCCGAGGGAGAGACACAGTGGCGTAGCGAGGCTCCAGGGGCATAATATTACTTTTCAGCCCCATCATCCTATTTGGTTTTAAAAAGTGACACTTATATTTTGCCTCCATTGTCCTCTAAGACTGGTACCCGGTCTCTCCCAGTGGCGGCGAGTCGAGGGGCGAAGGGGGGAGTCACCCCTACTTTTTTTAGGGAAAAATTAAATTTTTATTTCATTTTAGCTGACTAAAACTAGGAATTATAAAGAAGCCATAGAGTTCTTGAAAATGAGCTCATTTTTTAACTAAATCTTTTAAATTTTGTATTCTACCCCTATAGTCCCGGGCCCTTTAGATGTCTATAAATCTTTTGTCCCCTCACTTTTTCCACCCAATCGCCGCCAGTGGTCTCTCCATACGCCTCTTTCCCGCCAATCACTACGCCACTGCACGCAGAAGACGTTTACATTGATGGTTAAAACAGGCAGCCCCTCTCTCTCCGTAATCTAGTGGCGGAGCGAGGGTGATTGGAACAGGGACATCGGGTGATATTTTCGCCCGCAGTGGCGTAGCAAGTGTGAATAGTTTCCAGGGCATGGTGATATTATTTTTCAACCATCTTCATATTTGATTTTAAAAGCTGACGCCAACACACTAATATTTTGTCCCTACCTCGCCGTCTCTCCCGGGACATATATGCCACTGGAGGGACATGTGTCCTTACCAAGAAACGATATACACCCTTTTCCTCAAATTGCTCTATTTATCTCTGTTTGGCTTGCGTTACTCATTTATAAACACCAATCAGTAACTCTTGCTAAACTAATCCATCACATCTGTCCCTGTGCATCTTTGCCATTTATAATGATTTCAATGCTCGAAATACTACAGAAGTCATCTAACAGAGAAGTAAAGGTTAATATAGATCAGCTTAATTTTTCAAGATCAGATTTTAAGTAGTAAAGAATAAAAATGAAAGCATTGTAAACCTAAATATGGAAATACATAAAAACGCAAGATATTATTTCTTATTTGTATGATAAATATATCAATAAATATAATTGATTTATACTCATATTAATAGGTTAAAATTGCAAATGAATCTATTTTTTTATTATTATTATTGATTCAAAACTTCAAGTCAAAGGAGAAAAATACATCAGTAGAGACTTAGCATCATATTTTACTGTTTTAAAAGAGATTAAGTTATGTAAATTAAAGGTATCTCATTAGAAAAATAATATTTATTTCGCTACCTAAACCTTATAAGAGTTACTTGTTTTTCGCAATGGTTAAGTAATCAGAATAAAAATTTAATAATTTTTTTTGCGTTCAGGATATCACATTTTTAGCACACACATGCACCTTTATCTATTGCGCATTTTCTTCTATATACAGTCAAACCCCGCTATAACGAACCCGGGATATAACGATTCCTCCATTATAACGAATTTTTCAAATGGCCCAATCCGAACTCCTATGCTACTAATGCACTTTCAAATGTTGTGCCAAAACCAAGGAATTTGGATATTAGTGAACCAAAATTTCCACTTTTCAAGTTCAGTAGTTTCAATTATTTAACGAAAAATCACTTCTTATTTTCATACTTTAGAGAAATAAATACATGTACAATTAATTTCACTGCTTAATTTTTTAAGAACAAATATTTATTTTAATTTATTATACCCCATTACTAATTGCAATTCAATGCAATTAATTTGTTCAGCACAGAAATACATTTAAGGATTATTGGGAATCTTGTGCAGCCAATATTTGAAAAATCGGATATTGTGAACCCTTGGTTATAGCTAACTTCCAGATCGATCCGTTGAGAGTTCATTATAACGGGGTTTGACTGCGTGTAATTTTGGGCCGCTGTCTTGATAAGATAAATGTATGTAAGGTATTTGATTTTGGTTGTGTACAAAAGAAAGAATGGAAAACTTGTGATGCAAACATCAATTATTTCCGATGGATTTTTATTACATCCAAAACTCAAAGGACAGAAAACATTAGTTTTTAGTATGATTTTGTAATAAATTTTTTGTATTGATCTGTTTGTTCATTATTATATTATATAGCAGATCTTCTCTCTATACATGGGTATTGTGACTGCTGTTTCTCAAATTACTTATACAAAACTACGGAAAATAACGACTCTTTTTAATAGTTACTCAAACTATGAATCATTTCAAGCTTACTAGAACTAATAGTTTATTTTTCACAAAGAAATTTTCATCATAAGCAATTCATACAGACAGTGGAAGCAACAATTTTTACACACTTTTATTTAACTTGTCTTGCTTCATGTTTATAAAGATGAAATTTGTAATTGATTTTTCATTTACTTCTTGATGTACTAGTTCTCAGATTTAATGCGGTTGTGTTTTTCTAATGAAAATACAATATTTTAAAAACTTAATTAATCTATTAATTTAAATAAAATTTTGAATCCATATCACTAGCGCCATCTGGTAGTAAATTTGATAAAAATTGGTTTTAAGATTCCGTAATATCCATAACAATGAATTAAGAAATAGAGACTAAAAAGTAAAAAGTATTAATGAAGAAAAGGTTTTTAATACGCTTTTGTTATTGTACTGAAAAGTAAAAAATAATTTTCCATCAAAATTCTGGATGTCGAAACAAAATCTTAAAAACTTGAGGCGATGATAGCGATACTATAAAGAAATTAAACCGCAATGAATATCATAAGAAAGGAGACTCCTAAATATTAATTAAAAATTAAGATATACTGATTAAAATTCCAGTTTGTTTAGAGTATTTCTATCGGGGCCTCACGTTTTTGCGATCTTATTTTGATGTTCGTTTTTTTTATTTAAAAAAAATATTTTTTACTTTTCAGTACACTAATAAAAATGTGTTTTTAAAAACTCTTTTGCTTTTATTATTTAAAATTTATTTTCATTGAGTGAAGAGTTGTTTCATTTAAATAAAAAAGGAAACAGGTGAAGGGAAAGAGAAATTTTTCCATCCCTATCTCCAGGTTTTTATTATTTTTATTATCATCACATCTTATACAATTAAGGCATGACTTTATTTAACCCTCCAACCTTGTGCAATTTTAATCGTGGGCTGTTTTTAATCGTTAATCACATGCAATAAAAAATAGAAAAATAGGGGTACATTTATTTCACTTTACATTGCCAAATATGACAAGAGGGGTAAAAAATATCATGCCCTGACGCCACTTACTAAGCTACTGCCTGAAACAAATCTTTAAATTTCTGTTCACACAAAATTTTACCTAATTCTTTATGTAACTACGATAAGGTAGATGTTGATAAATGATAACTGCAATCTTGACAGTGATTCGAATGACTTGCACACGCACTGAAGGTATTAAGACGCCATAGAACACACCCCAGCCCATTCGAGCGGTACAGGCATCAATCTACTAAATTTATAGTAACCATAGTTTGCTACATACGTTAAACAATGGTAACTACGATAGGGGTAACACTTGATAAACGATATCTGTTATCTTGATAGCGATTCGAAAGATTACGCACGCGCTGGCAGGTATTAAGACGCCAAAGAATATACACCCCGGCCTATTCGAGAAGTACAGGCATCAATCTACTAAATTTATATTAGCCATAGTTTGTTACATGCATTAAATAATGGTAACTACGATAGGGTAACACTTGATAAACGATAACTGTTATCTTGATAGCGATTCAAAATATTATACCTGCCAGCGTGTGTGTAATAATAGTTTGCTACATACATTAAACAATGGTACTACGATAGGGTAACACTTGATAAATTATAACTATTATCTTGATAGCGATTCAAACTCACTATCAAGATAACAGTTATCAGCTCGCTGGCACACACAATGAAGGTATTAAAACGCCATAGAACAAACCGTCAGACACATTTAGACGATACAGCCACCAATCTAATAAATGTGTAGTAACCATAGTTTGTTACATAGATTAAATAATGACAAGACTTTCTAATCAACTGCCCCGTTTAGAATAGAAGTGTTGACGAAGAGGAATAAGAAATATTCAGGTGCCTTGGATAGAAGAGACAGTTTATGACAACACGTATTGATAAGATAAGAAGGGGTCTTGAAATTCCGTTGGCATTGAATGCCTGAGGGTATTTACATAGATTGTTAGAAGCGGAGAATAGGGATGTTGTCGCCTTAGAATATATGAGATATCCTCCAACAACAAATTATTCGAATATCGTTTGAAAATTCGTTTGGTATTCAGTATTTGACAAAAATTACAGTAACCCTAGTTTGTTGCACACATTAAACAATGGCAAAACTTCCTTACGAAAAGCATCGTGTAGAAAGGGAGCATTGACAAACAGGAATAAGGAAATATTCAGGCGCCTTGAATAGAAAAGAGATATTTTCTGCTAACACGTATCGATAAGATTAAAAAGGGTCTCAAAGCCGCATTGGCATTGAATACCTTAGCATATTTACAGTAACCCTTATTTAACTCGTGTGAAAAACATGATGAAATGGGCAAACAATAGCAGGTATAAACAATAACGAAACTAACATCTCTAAGTTCTCGTGCAAAATAAAAGAGTTGGCAAACACGATTAAAGAAATATTTAGGTGCTTATAAAAGAAGAGTCATTTTTCAACAAATCGATAAGCCTAGAAATAGTCTTAAATTCCATTTTTAAAGTAATGCAGGTGCTCTATATCTTAAACAATAACACAATTTGCTGTTCAAACACATTGGAATACTTGACTAAGCATACAAAAAGTTTCAATGAATAGATTTTTCTATATAAAAAGCTTCTCTGCCTACTAAAAAAAATAATTAAATAACCCTGCATACATTTAAACAAATACAGTTATAAAATAGACTTGATTCCAATAAATAAATACTTAAAGTGGAGTAAATATGGAATAAAAGTTGACTTTATTCGAAAACCGTCTATACTGATGTTTTCAAAAATACTCAACAGTACCAGAGATGCAATTATTTCATCAACAATCATCCTGCATAAAATATTTCAATTAATCCAAAAAAGATAGAAAAACACGTATAAACTTAGAACTTAACAAAACTGCAGAAGGAAAATGTATTGGATACTGAGGTCATTTCCATTTTTTATTTCTATTCAGCCAAACTATCAATACTATAAATTTTAAAGATAAGATCTGATAAAAAAAATAGTGTTCCTAAGTAGTTCACGTTTTCAAAAATCGATTTTTTTTTTAAAAACATATTTATTGTTTTTATGTTTCACACTTGTACTTACCATAAAAATTATTTTGTATGTTTTATTCCAACTACTCCAAGGATTTTATCCCCATTAAGCTTAAGGAAAGCCTAGCTGCACAGGGCAATTTTTCTTTTTGGACTTCTTAGCTGCAAAGTTGCCCAGTTTGAAAACCAGTGGCGTCGACTCGGGAGAGCGAGGGGTCGGGTGCCCCCCACACACTTTTAGCGGAAAAAATTAAATTTTATCTCGTTTCAGCTGCCTAAAACAAGGAATTATAAAAAAAAAAAAAATAATTATGTCTGGGAGAACTACTAATTTTGTTTTCTGCACCTTATACTCCGGAGCAGTTTTAGGTTTCTTTACATTTTTTGCCCCAAATCGCCGCCACTGTTCAAAACAGGCATCTTCCATGAAACGGGGGCGGACACGCATTACAGCAGTCCTATATGATGCTAATGCTTTTAATAATAACTTACAAATCTTAACAGAATTTCGTTAAACACCAATGATCGTCATCCTGTGTAATATATCTCTATATTTAAAACGAAAGTTTACAAACTCGGTTCTGCCGGGCGAGCAAAGCGTGCATGCACGAAGACGGCCTCAGCCGCCCTAAACAAAACGGAGGCTCGGCGTGAAGCTCGTCTTTTTCAGTAGAAAGTCGGTAACTTGTTTCAAAGAAAAACAGACAAATACATAGTAGCGTAGCGAAAGCGGGCAAGGGGGTTTAGATGCCCCAGGCCCCAATTTTAGGGGGCGGCATGGAGTCAAAATATTACTGCATTTATCCATTTTTAAAGTAAAATATGATGAGGGAAAAAAATTAATACCATGCCCCAAGCGCTATTGACGCTTGCTAACCCATTGATGACGACTGGGGTAAAATACCAGCGAGGGTGGTCTCCCCAAAACTTTCTCGTATCTTTCTTTCATTGTTTATTAAAATATGGTCACGAACCCCAATTAGAGTAACGAAAATGTTGACAGCGCACGTTAATGCTTGATTCATCAGTAACATTAAGCAAAAATAAATAAAAAGTCCCTCTTGATTTGAAACATTTCATTACAATTTTCCAAATAAATACATTCGATCCCATTTTCGTTCTCTTTCTTTTATTCATTTTTCACTGTCCTGACCCGAATATGATAGTATACGTGAATTTCTGAGATCGCGCAACATTGACAAAGTGCTAATGCCAGATTAAACTATAATAGTAGACCAAAATAATTCCGAAAACTCACTTGATGCGAAATATTGTATTAATATTTCACAACTATGTATATAGATATAACTATTTATTTTTTTGTTTATCATTAATAATTGTCTTTCCTACTTAATTACACACTTTAGGTCACGAAATTTTTTTGTTTATCAATGGATTGCTTGGTTTCCCTACTTAATTACGAAAAAGTTTTTCGTTAGTCGATGGGAAGAAACCCTATTCCATTAATTTTCGTCCTAATATCCACACTCTTGGGGTCTCTAGGGGAAAGAAAAAAAAAATCGTGAGTAGATGCGGTTTTTTGTTCCATCGCGTTGTGAGCGACTGGGGATGGTTTAAAAAGCCCTGCCCCTTACTATCGATATCTTTCCCTTCTATTGTGCATTCCTCCTTCACCGCTTTGCCGAACTGGCTAGTAAGTATTTGCGGTCAAGCACAGAAGGAAGTCACCTTTGATCCATGATCACCACGGGGTAAAGCGGTGCTAGACATGCTTCTAATTACCCTGTTCCTAAACTTGAAAAAGCACTTCGGCAAAATGAAAAAAGGAAGGGAAATCTCAACTCTTTGAAATCAGTGCCCCTTTTCTAAACAGATAAAACGAAACGAAAATAAGTGAAGAAAAATCCATCTTGTGGGGAAGAATTTAGGGCCGAAGGTGCGTCCAGGGGTTAACAAAGGGGAGGTGAGATTTATGGCTTGGTAAAGCCTACTCCTCTGTAATTTTCAGCTGACCTCCACAACAAGTGGAAAGAGTGAGGTGTCACTGTACAGATATCCTCGCCCCCCTGCTGCTATTCTCATACCCTTAACGGTCTCTCCCTCTTTGGACTTCTTTTTGCAGACCATTTGTATGTCTCGAATTTGAGAAATACCATTCCTCCCCCAGTGTCAGATTGCTTCGTTTTGGTTTGCTAATGATGTTGCCAGTTGAAACTGGACTCGACTGTCGATTTGTGCAAAGATAAAACGTTAAATATGAAGAAAATGGACAGCTTAAGCATGTCTGTTTCTAGTAAATAGAGACAGAAATGAAGACGACTGGAGACAGCTTCATTAGCGGGATTGATGGAGTGGTTAATGTGTCTAGAGACTCAAATATACGGACAACTAGAA
>BGPR01000727.1:84387-147860 GCA_013235015.1 Araneus ventricosus | reverse complement strand
GAGAAATCTGCATTAATGTGATTGATGGAGTAGTTAAAGTGTTTGACTGAATACTCAATTATACAAACATCTGGAATACAATGGGGGCTCTCTTGAAATATGACAGTACTTTACTGTATCTAGAATAAATAAGAACTTAATTGAAGAAATTTTATAGGTATGAACAGAATTCCACTTCTGAGGATATTAGTTTCCCTTATGATGGATGGAACATCCATACAAAACTGCCTTCATCTTAAGACATCTAGGCTACAGTAAGCTAAAAAATTATTTAGTGGCCAATATATGATCATTTTTTTATACAAAGCGGTTCTTTAAAATATAACATTCACGATAACAAATTTATGAAGATGTTAATTAGTTTCATGTTTAAAAAATAAAATTTCATTTTAAACTATATAAAAATGAAAGACTGAACAACAAAATAACTAAAAGGTATTTTAATTTTTCTTAAAAGAAAGAGAAATAGCAAATGGAAAACCTAAACTAATATCAAGGTTACAGAAATTTAGACAACTCATTGCAAAGTTTGATAGCTTATCTTCAATAACTGTTTACCAAAACGGATTTAGAAATTTAATGTTGGAAAGTTTCACTGAACTTAGAAACCTCTAATTAACAAATAAAAGAGAAATAACGCTGACGACAGATTATAGATAAATAAAAACTAAGATCTATTTCATCAAATTTTGAGAACTCTAAATGTACATCAAAACAAATTATATTAAAGAAAAAAACGAATGTATTTAAAATTATTCAGTGTTTACGATTCAATCAAATTCAATTCTTTAAGCAGAAAATAGTTCAATTTGATTGCATAGTTAACATTGCATGTCATTACTGTTAGCATAGCACTGAATGTTTAATTACAAATCATTACTGTGCAAGAATTCATAAAAAAATAATGCAATAAATTTGGTAATGATGAATTTCAATTAATATTTGTTTCATTTAATTAATGTTTATTTCATTTTTTTAACACATAGAGTGATAACATGGATTTAATTGAATTCAATAAAAAAAATTATGACTTTCTTTAGTACTTCTGTCTCCCGCCCACTATAATTTTAAATCGCAAAATAACTATAAATATTACGACAATTTAAAAAAAAAATGATAAGTTGGAGACATGAGAGCAAGCAGTATATAAATGCCCCGGGCACCATTCTAGGGGGGCACAAGAGAGACAAAATAATAGTGCGTTGATTTCACATTTTAAAGCCAAATATGACGAGGCTGGCAAAAAAAAGTTATATTACGTTCCAGGCTCCATTTATCTTTGCTACATCACTCTTTTTTTTTGTTTATTTATTTGCCCACACCAACACAGCTTACCTAGAGGGTGTAAGGCACTGATTCGGACATCGGGGAATACGAGTCTAAAACACAATTACAATACAAATACAAACAAAACATTACATCAGTACTAAATTACCCAGTATACAAAAAAGCAGCAACATAAAATACAAAATTTCTGAACAAACAAAAAAGGCAAAGTAAGTGGCTAATAATAAATTATCAATTCTTATAACAACATGAAATCAAAATACAGATATATCAAAAGTCTATAATAAAAATAAAAACTTAAGGTATAAGAAACATTGCAGCATGTATGAGTATTCAATATGTAACATCTAAAGGCATCCGTGCTTAAGCGGATATGCTGGTTGCACATTAGTCATCAATGAGTGTAATTTTTAAAATCGGAATAATCCCGAAATTTTTTTCAACTTGATTAAGCCGTCCTGATAGGAAAAACTACTGTTCTGGGACGACCCATGTCGTTTCTTTTACTAAGTCCTTTGTAGCAAGGAAAAAAAAAATCAAAACATAAATTCTCGAATGTGGGTAAACTCTAAAACTTTATTGTGTGATTTTAGGTTAACAAAAAGCCTTCCATCTTAATGCCTATACTAATCACGGCACGGCGGCAGACATTAATGCTGCCTGGATCGGACCTGACAACCTAGTTTGGTCTTACCGCCCACTTCAGTATTCCTAATTCGGATTTAGACATCAGTGTCAACAGGATGCTGAGCTGTAGCTCATTTGGCAGAGTGATGATTTTGCATTTGGTCACTAAATTGGAGGAGGAATATATGAAAGCATCCTTGAGAGGAGATTTTACGGATTGTTGTCATCTAGGAAAGGCTGTTGTCTTTCATTAAGCAGCACTTAAGAAGTCGTTTACTTGATTACTTTAGAATGCTATCAATGCTGAGGCAAACGAAAGAAAAAGAGAAAGTGTGTCCTTTTATTGAGTTGCCTTAACATTCATAAGAGTATCTAAATATTTAACTTAATGGGAGAGTATAATAAAACGAGTAAAGTGGAGTGTGCATGCTACATTCTCTTCGAGTGTTGGAAAAACGAGTCACTTCATTCTAATGCTGGCATATTCTTTGTTATCAAGTATCTCTCTAATGTAAGAACCAGTGGCGGACTGGCGAGGTTGCCAGCTTGCCCGATGGCAAGTGGGCCCCCTTAAACAGAAGACAATTTGGGCCCCCAGGAAATATGGGAGAGAAAAAAGAACTCTTTCTCTAAAGCAAATAAATAAAATAGCCCTGTACCCAAGGTCCGTGTTTCTTATATAATATTTAACTTACGGAATTTAAAATCAAATAACTTTAAACATAGTTTCGTTATTTTAAACATAGAAAATTAAAGGGTGTTAAAAGAGATTTATTTTAAAAACGCGGAAAAATGAAATATATAATAAAAAATAAATTAAATATATAATTATTAAATATTATAGATTTAAATTAATATAATTAAATATAAAAAATTAAATACATATAATTTATCAATGTAATTAATGTTACGATTATAGATATGTGCGGGCCCTCACTGACACCTGGCAACCACTATTTTCAGACCCAGTCCGCCACTGGTAAGAACTGTTAAGTTTTGAATTCCTTTCTGTAAATTATTTGTAAAAATCTACGACAGAATATACCTGAATTACGAAAAATCATAATTTTCGATTATCACTCTCTAAATCACGGATTCTTAAAAGACTGTGCACACACTGCTCCTGTTTGGGTAGAAAATAACCTTTGTCTTCCTATTTTGGTCAGAATAATGTACGAACCCCGAAGGTGGAAAATATTTTTTTTAAAAAAGAAGCATTAATTAATGATAATTAAGATGAAATTATAATAATTATTTTGAAAATGTAAATGAATTTTTTGTTTTTAATTCAAGGAGATTTTCTCAACTATTTCTGTTTACAAATGTTAAAGAATCTAAACGAAAACGTTGTAGCAACTTTTACGACTATAATAATACTTCTATGCGATTCCACTCGGGATCGTGATCCACTGTTTAAGAAGTCCTGCTCTAATTAAATGAAGGTTTGAGTTCATTTATCACATCCCACTCCAAAGCACCCGTATATTTTAGGGTCGGAATTGGGCAAATTTAACTCGTCATTTAAAGTCGTGAACACATTAACAAGCTCTTTGGCAGGATTCTTCGTTATTAATATTCAAAATAATTAAAGATTTTAATTAAAACATTTCATCAAAATGTATCCATCCTTGACATTAAATAAAACTTCTTTTCAGTTATCACTATGTAATGCTTTATTTGTATGCTCTATTTTTTTCTGTCAATGCATCTTTGGGGTTGCGAACTTTTTTTTACCTCAAAGAGGTGGCGAGTGGAGAACGTTTAAAAACCCCTACTCTAAATTATGCCTCAAACTTCTTGGAGCAAATATACTTGAATGAAAAAAAAAAGTAGAAATATGTTGCGGTTAAATTTATGTTCGCAGAAAAAGAGCAGCTGTTCCTGAATGAAAGAAAAAAGCTTGAAATCCACCAAAAAGAATGAATGAATACACATGTTACTTTTCAAAGCCCCTTAATCCTTAGTAGCTGCTCCTTTTACAGTTTCATCCCTTATTTCAAGATAGTCCCGATAACTCTCGTAAATTCTCATACATTTCGTGACAAAGAGAGAAACCTTTCCCTCTGCCGTCTATTTTCTCCCTCAATAGTCTATGCTTCCTTCCTTTGCAAACGCTTGTACAGTAGGCTTGACCACAACAAAGCGTCTTGTGGCTCTATGAAAATGGTGATCTCTATCTCTGGCTTATTTTGGCTCAAGATAGCTATCGAATCGATACTATCGGATCACCTCAGCAATGCGTGAGGAGAAATCGGGTTCGATCTTCAAGTTTTCGATACCGCCAAACCTACAAGCAATCGACCATCTGTCGAATCACAACAGATGGTCAATTGAACATGCGTTGATCGGTATTGGGAGGTCACACGGAACGGACAGTCACGATTTCTAGTGAGCAGAAGAACAAGTGCACTAGAATTTAGCACCTGTTGCGACGGCGAAGAATTTTAAACAATACTTTTTTCAGCAAAAAGAAAAAAAGAAAAAGAAGAAGAAACATTCCGTTCCGAGAGTGAAGTCACGATTCGTTTATAGAGGACAGGATTTGCCCAAAACGGAATCCTCAATGAAATTAGCTCTCAAGTGAAAATTAAATTAAAGAAGATTGAAAAAAATTATGAGTGAGATCAATTTTGTTTGGAGGTATTTTAGAAATGATTTCAGAGTTTCGTCTCAAAATGGATTGGTTAGTTAATCCAACACTGAAGTTTCTCGCAGCTAATTTAGAAAAATAGCAATGGTAAATGATAACTCTTGGTCGCAAGGCTTTTGATATAAAATTCAGACAGATTCAAAGAAAGGTTTTCAGAAATCAATAATGCTGAAATATTCGAGCGAATATTTATACCCAAAAGGGAATCATGGCTTAGTATGTTATAAAAGAATGTAGGGAATTCAGCTAGAAGCATTCAAAGCTATTGTCTTTTTTTTTTTTTTAATGTATTCGGTTAAAAAAAATTCTTTTTGAGAACTAATATATGAATGAGATTAAAATTAATTTTACTGCTAGATTAATGAATGTTATGTCAATAAATGAGATTTGTGTTTTAAAATAATCTTTTAATTAGCAGTGAGCAGAAGAACAATAAAAAGTCAACCGTTTAAAGTCAAATTGTTGGCCCGGAGACTATTATTTAATCTTCGTAATAGAAGTACAGGGTGGTAATAAATTATTGGACCTATGTTCAAAAATTAATTTTAAAAAATAATATTGTTACAACTCTGGTTTCTTTAAAAAAAATGAGAGATCAGCTCATTTTAAAAAGTTTTTTTCAGACAGCTAATTTGCCGTTATGGTGGTCTAGGTGGTCGTAAGTTATTGGACATTTCCTATTTTTGAGAGTCATTATCTGAGAATCTATTAAAGCTAGAAGAAAAACAAAAGCATGTATTTGTAGGGAATTTTACGTTCTTTAATTTGTTAAATCAATTGTGATTCGAAAATTGAATAGTTTTCGAGACATTCAAGAAAAACTGAAAAAGGAAACTGCTGATCGGTAGCCACTGCGTACGGAAAACTCTCGCTGTAGCAAATTTAGAACGCCGTAATGGTACGCCGCCTATCTGAAAAGAAAAAAAAAATTATTTGCTATCTCATTTAAGGAAAACAACGCAGTTGTAACATTATTATTTTTTTTTTTTATTAATTTTTGAAATGGTCCAATAATTTATGACCACCCTGTATTACAGATTCGCGGCCTGATTCGAAGGAAAGTATGCTGTATTTGTAAACCACGTGCTTCTTTGATAGGTCATTATCAATCTTCCTCTTGCGGGTTTGATAAGGAAGTTTGGAAATAGGGTATCGATCCTGGTGTCGTCCTCGTGATTTGACCGAAGAAATTTTGTGATATTCATATTATAAAATCTTAAATTGAGAACTGAAATCTAATTTATTTCAATAGTTTTTTCATTCTAGTTAGTCGTAAATCATCTCTATATTTATTACTTCTGAGTCAAGTAGTTAACTATCGAACTTTATAATCTTTTTTATTTATTTATTTATTTACCTTAAATAAATTTCCTGAGTTTCCATTTACAAAATAATGTTGCTATGCTTCAAAGCATTTCCGAAGAAAAGAGTGAAATATATATTTCCATTTTTTTACTTTAACTTATCGTTCATTTCTTTTTTCTTTAAATTTAGAGTTTTCACATTTTTAGGCATTTTTATTTTATTTTTTAATCTCATGAAGCTCTAAATGAAGAAAATATCTTTTAGTGAAGTTCTCAGTAGATCTTAAAATGATCTTGAGTGCAAAGTTATTTTTCTCTTCGCTTTTCATGAAATATTTCTCCATAGATTTCTAAACACGAGAAATGTATATAAAAAATAATGACTTTTCAGAAGCTAATTAATTCCATTTTTTATAAAGGCACTTGTTTGAGAGGAGTACCTATTTTAAACCAAAGCTCAAAAACATTTTTCAATGTTGACCAATTAGGATTGGGTTGGATTATTTGTTTTTATGTTGTAAGACCCAGTTTTAGCTATACTTCGCTAGACAAATTCGCTAAATATCACTGATGAAATGAAAGTCTTTAAATAAGGTTTAGAAAAAAAAAATTGTAAGTCTAAAAAGACATTTATGTCCAGGTAAATGCGAGGTGTATAGAGAGTAAAAATTTAAATACTGTTGTAAAAACACTTTATGGGAAATATATTTAATGAGCTCATATTAAAAAGTAAAATCGATATATCGTAAGAAATAAAAAGATGAGGATGAGGAGTACTATGAAATGGAGCAAATCTGCAAGAGTGACAGCAGTCTAAAAATGGTAAGAGCGTTAACAGACGACTGGATCTTAGCGATCAGGAACAGACCTATTTTGCCGATTTCAATTGAATTCTGTGCACAGAATGTTTTTCTCGATAGTGTTTTTTAAACAAGCGTTGAAAAACCTAACACAAGCATGTATTATGTAAGTTACGGGGTCGCGACCCACAGTTAAGAATCCCTGTGTTAAAACGTGAACTGTGGGTTCCTACTAGAGTTTCTGAATGTGAAAAGCGTGCTTTTCCACTTCATATCTAGCTTATCTTTTACGACTTCACTCTCTTTCAGCAAAAGCGCTATCTTAGAGACCGACACACAGTTTCTTCTGGCGATTGATAAGACAATTTTCCCTCAAGTCTGACTCCAATTACTCATAGTTAACTTATTGAATGGGACTGAGCAGCTGAAATGATTATCGTTATAGGCGAAGTGCTCCAGTCCACATTCCTGTGTCAAGTCCTGAGCCCATTTGTGCGTGACGGGTCCCAGGACCAGACTTGAATGAGTGCTTTTCCGTGAAGATAGACTGAAATTGCACTCGTGTTTATGTGCTCCCGTTATCAAGTGTCTGTTGTCAAGATTAATCTAACGGATCTTGGTTACAATTTCGGAAACCGCTTTTTCGAAAAACTGGACTGTAAATTTTCGCTTGCTCAAGACATTTATCGCCTAGATGGAAAAGTGTAGCAGAATTATTACGGCAAACAATTCCTCAAAAATTGAGAATTCTTTTTATTTACAAATATTTGAAAGGGGGAGTGGACCTTTTAAAAACTGGAATTGTTTATGGCAAGGTTTCTTAAAACTCTTTGCACTCGATTTTTGTAGGAAAAACGGCTCTCATCTACGTAGGAAAGTTTTTTTCACGGCCCTAATTGATGCATAGGAAAATAGTGAGTTAATTAATGATAAAAAAGAAAATAAATAAATAAAATTATTTGAAAAATTTTTCGAGAGTGAGTTTGGAGAGTGCGGAAACCGATTAAAGTGTTATCAATTGTGCAGTTCACATCATCTGGTCAAGTAGCCAGAATTCGACTTTAATCCAACTAATCACCCATTTTCTCTATATGTCACAACAGATATCGTTGATGTTTCCAGGACTTTTTTGAGAGGGTGAGAGTTCCTTAGTTTTCCCCCTAGCAACAATAATTTATGTAAAAATGATTACGTTTAAAGAACCTTTTTCAGCCCTTAGTGTCACTTTGGTTGGTATTATCTTATAAACACTTTATTTAACTAATGACTAAAACAAGCATTCGTAGAATCGGGACACAAATAACTTTAATTTAAAATTACTTTATGTTACTGTAGGAAGAAAAAAACAAACTTCCATAAGAATCAATAAACAACGTCTTATGCCTAAGTTTTAAATCAAAGAATTTTAAACCTGCATATCAGTTATATTTTTCCACTGTAGAGTCAATTCATGTGACGCCATAGTCACAGGAGAAACGTAGTTGCGCATGTCCTCTAAACATGTAACTTAATGTTACACTGCATGATATACTGAGCATGCGCTAGTCGACTAACATGGACTCTTTGCTTACATTTCAAACAAACTTTTTGAGCAGCAAATATGTGTTAATGGTCAGCATTTGGCTGTTATTATGTGAAAGAGAATGATGATTTTCGAAAGAAATTATTCAAGTTTCTATTGAACAACCCTCAGTAATTAAGGTATAGACAATTCTATTTTGTTTAATTCTGAACGGAACAATATTACTCTTAAGGAATCCAGCAAAAAATTCATACTTGGCCTTCTAAATTTAAACTGAGTTTCGTCACCTACTGTTTCCCAGTAAAAAGTTACCAATGTAGTAGTACACATTTATGACAGTTAACTGCAGTATTTTCTAGCGAATGCTTGCATTTCGAGATAAAAAAAATTAAGTTTCCCATTCATGTATAATAAAATAAACATTTTTTTAAATCAATTTTCTTGTTCTAGGAAAATTACTCTTTGCTAAAAAAAATGCAGCTGGGAAAATCTTCATCCATCCCGCATGGCGCTTTTTTTTTTTATTTTTCCCATTTACGTCTGGAAGATGCAAAGTGAAGTCACCCCGAACGAATAACGCGACAGCATATTTCGTCAACAAAATCCCATCCCCCCCCCTCACCCCCCACTTTCCAATTGCTACAAAGTCATTTACCAAAGTATACTTAAACAAATAAATAACCGAAAGAGATACTAAAGCTGGTTGGAACCAAAACGTTGCCAAGTCGATGAGCATCATTCTTCACGGATGATTTCGTGGCTGAATTCTTGAAGAACAAACCGCCAAATAGTGGGGGAGTGGGAGAAGAGACAAGGGGGAATCGGATATCCAAATAAACAACAGCCTGGCAGCGGAGTGGCCCCCAGAAGCACCCCACAGCGCAACAGGTGATTAGAGGTCAGGCTTGCTCCAAATTGTGCCCACGGGCAATTTTGCTACAACGTTCTCGGGCACCTCATCAACCTCGTCTGGGTAAATAAATCGAAAACGGTTTATTACCAAAAACGGCACTTTGTGAAAAAAGATGATGATGAAGGTACAACGGTGAACTTTTTCCGCCTTCTGTCTGATCGGTATCTTAACATCTGGTCGATTTCATCATGTGCGCAGCTTAGGTATGCTAAGGAATTTTTTTGAAGTGCAAGAACTGGGGGAAGACAGGCAACATCTGTGCGATGAAACAAAGCGCAACAACAAATTATGATGATTTCTTGTTTTAACTTTTGGTGTGACTGCACAGCAATTTGCATTGAATTTACTTGTCTTGTTTTGAATGAAGAGCTTAGGGATTTTTAACAACAAGGCCGTTATCCCCAATTTGACAAAAATATTTATTTCAAAACCAACTCCATAACTATCATTCTCTAATCTAAAAAAATCCATAAAAATTTGATACTTCACTTATAACCGTACAAGAATATTTAAAACACACACACATAAAAAAAAGACTTCAATCCGCCGCACTCTATATCCCAAGAATTAAGTGTATAAATGTCACGGTTCACTCCGTGAGTCAGTGTTCCGTAATTTTAAACAACAAACAAGCATTTAAAGAACTGTCACATTTACTGCTTCATATAATCGGAGAACTGCCATCTAAACCATTGCCGGACTAAAATACTGATTCTTTGAAGACACAGAAAAAATGGCGCTCTGTAGCACAACAATCTTTTGTAATTTCAAAATTTTCGTGACCTCAATATCTTTTTTTTTTCTTTCTTTTTTTTACGTGACCTCATTGCGAGTCGCGAAGCATAATTTAAAAATTCGAATGAAAATAATTCAATTAAACAGAAAAATTCAAATGAAAATAGTTCAGGTAATTTAATTTAGTTACCAGCGATTTTGTTACTCGATTTAGTTCAGAAGATGTAGAGAGAATCGAGAATTCCCATTTTGAGATATACACCAATAGAATAATGTGCGATTTGTGGCACTCGCATAACAAGATAATTTTAAGCATCCAACTTTTTCTATTTATGATGACAAAAAAAAAATCTAAAGATAATTTAATCTCCCAGTATCAATTCAAGCAACTTAAAGCGAATTCACAGCTCTTTTACATACTGTCTCCTGTATACTCTTTAGATGCGAGTTTAAAACTAAAATGTTTTAAGTTGATCTTAGGGATATCTCAAATCGTTATGGCAGAAAATTCTATATGCAGATAGTTATAAGTCAACTCATGGCTGTTTCATTGATGAAGAATTTTTATTAGTTCATCTTTGAACGTGACAAACTTCCTTAAGCTGCACGTCGTGAGCCACATAGGATCGCAAAAGCGCACTAATGACTGTTTCATTGATAGAGAATGTTTAAAAGTCCATTTAGTTGTAAGTCGTGAACCAAATTGGGACACTTATGTATATAAAACTGATAATCTTCTCATCAATCACTAAATAATGTTTCACTAACTTACTTGATTTATTTGTTTATATTTTCATATGCGTAAGTAAGTTTGAATTCGAAAAAAAACCAAAATATTTTCAAGCTTCCAGAAATTTATTTCTCAGTTTTAAAAAAAGGAGAAGTTTAAGTAGCCGTGTGATACTGTTTGTATATGAGTGGGGTGAATGGACAAAAATCAATCAAAATAAAGGTTTACAAGATTACCTCCCTGTCAAATAAGAAATAAAATGTGAAATTTTGCTATTAAATAAAAAAAAATTTTCATACTCTCTTTAAGTTGCTTCTCCTCTCAAAATATAACATTGAAAGGTGCTGCTCTTCAGAAACCAAAAATTTCCGCCTTTAATAAATTACTACTTTTAAATGTAAGTTAGGATTAAGAAAGATTGTTAAGTTTATAAAATTCTTAGTACTTCAGAACCATCACAGCGAAAACTGTTGTTAAAGTAAGCACCATCACCTTTGTTAAAAGTAAAAGATTGTAGGAACTTCTGTCGCATCGGTGGTTCCGAATGCTCGCCTGCCACGCGGGCGGCCCGGGTTCGATTCCCGGTCAATGCAGTTTGTTTATTTTGATCTCTTTCCGGTGGACTCTGTATTTACTTTTACTTATAATTCTCTACGAAGTACTGTAACTTTTAGAAACTTCTATACTTCGGATAGAAAGTACTGTAATCGTCAAAAAAGTCAACCTAGAGAATTTGATAAATCTCCACGTTTGAGACGTCCCTCAGTCCAAAAAAACCGTTTTTGGAATTATGTATGTCCGTCTCTGAACATGATAACTCAAAAACGCAACTAGGTAAATAAAGAAATTTGGTTTTAATACTAGAATAGTATATCTGTGTCAAATTTTCGATCAAATCCGTCGAACGGTCTATCTATTCTTGGGTATCTGAAAGCAATAATTAGGGTTACCATATGTCCGGATTTCAAGATCACATCAGCGCTAGTGTCAGGATTTTCAAAATGTTCGGTGATGCGGAGAGAGAAAAATTTGCTTGTTATGAAAAATCTGATGCATTCGAAAAAGCTGATATCATCTCGTTTTATCTTGTCCAGAATTCGACGCAAAAAAATTATATGACTTTCCTGAATAAAATTAACTCATCCAAAATGTATCAATCGAAAAAAGAGATGAGAGATTGGTTGAACCTTCTTTTCCAGGGCCCAATTCAAACTGAAAATTAAGTATTGGCAGTTTGAACTTATTCTGTTTTTAATTAATGTAAATATGATTTACCAAACATTTATAAAAATGTTACCTTCTTTGCATTTTTACGTCAGAATTTTTTCTCACTTCTTCAAATTCTATGCTAATGTTATGAAAGAAGGTCTTTGACAGGCAGCTATTAGAATTTAGTATTACTGAATTCCTGATTAGTATTACTAAACGACAATCGTTTATTATTACTATGAATTACTATCTGATAATGCATCGATATTTTTCTACGATTATCAGAAAAGATAATACGGGTAAATACATGTAAAAATCACCCAAAAACAACAACAAAAACTGAATAAAACTTTCGACATTAAATGTTAAAATTCGGGCTTCGATGTGCATTGAGTCACATTACGGATGGATATAATGGATGTAAGTACAATATATTCGTATGGACACCGCATATACGTACAGAGGGTTATTTATGTACGTATAGATAATTGCTTCATAGACTTAATTTCTTTTTCTATAGATATGGTGTCTTGAGGTAGCATATTTGATACTTATTTATTATTTTTCAGCCAGAAATCAGCTGAAAGCAAAAAAAATTTCAGGAACTCCGCTCTAAACGATACATTTTCTCGGAACACCGCAAGACCATATAACCGGTTCATTTACCAAAAACGACACAGCGATGCAACATAACACCAAAGCAGGTTCCTGCATCCCTTTGCAATGAATACCGCAGGAATACTGACTCCAAAAAGAAGCGAATAAATAAATAAATCACCATCCAGAAATCGCTCTCTGGAATCTATTATCCAGATTGTACTGGAAGACCGAGGAAGGCAAATAAATGTTTTTCTAGGATTCAAATGAAGAAAGGAGGAAAAAAAGTTCCCTTCCCATTCGCTTTGAAATTCAATATCAGTTTATTTTTACCACCTTTTTGACCCATTTCACATTGACTTATCCGAATCGGGTTTCTTGAGGGGAGTGAGCCCAGGAGGGAACGGGCCCCGAAGAAAGCGTAAAGATAATGAGGGTTATTCAGAGGGTAACTATGGGGGGGGGGGGGGACCACCGGGCTCGGGGGCTGCAACTCGAGCTCAAAAGTTTGCACCGATTTTAATCGGGCATTGCGGTTTCCTCTGCTTCTGCAGGAAGAAAATAGATGGTGATGGAGAGAGTGTAGAAAGAGATAGGTTGGTTTTTCAAGTACTTGCTGTCATTTTTAATTTTATGTTACGGTATTTTCTCATCCCAGATATACATATAATTTTGTAATATCCTTCACCGAGATAAACTGAGAAATGGTATTTTTCTTAATATCTTCTTTTAGCAGGTTCTCTGGTGATTTTTAAAAATATTGATATCTTATTTTAACTTACTACTTTCTCGCATAAAAATATAGAAAGTATTGTAATCGTCAAAAAATTCGACATCGAAATTTTGTTGAATCTTCAAGGTAAACCCCTCTAAGTCCGAAAAATACGTTTTTGGAAGCACGCCTGTCTGTCCATACTTGTCCCGTGTCCATTCAACCGGTTCGGTTGCCGTAATGGCATCAGGCACGGGTACATGGGGCGGCGTTCTGTCTGTCCATCCGTGTCTGTCTGTGTAGACTGATCAAATAATGGTATGTGGTCTTTGCACTAGAAAAATTCATATGTATCAGTTTTTGAACCAAATCAGTCAGAAAAATTTCATCTTCCGATTCCTTTCAGCGATTTCAGTTTTCATTATCCTCAGGCGCGTATTAAAGGCTAGGTGCACCAGGCGCGCGCCTGGGGCCCCAAGCCCTAAGGGGCCCCGAAATTAAGCGGTATTTTTTAATATCGCAATAGATAATTTCCTTTTAAGAACCTGTTCACATATCCGATTTTAACTTAGCAAGTCCACATTTTATTGTCACAATCAGAGTGCCTGAACAGAAGAAATCTCGTTAATAGTAGCTGGATACTGTGCATATATATCCAGCACTTTCCTCAAAGCCCTAATTGCGGGTAAGGTTCTCTTCCGGTTTCCTAGAGAAAATGCTGAGCAAAACTGCCTTTGATTACATTTACAGGATCACGGGAGGCCTGTGTGCAATACCCAACAGCTATCAAAGTGCCTCACGCTACTAATCGCTTCTCCGGAAATTTAACGCTAATTACTTATCCGACACAAATCGGATGTGTACACCAACCAGACTTAAACATATGTAAAAGCTTGGTTCAAATAGTAGTCCAGATGACCATATATTCACTTTCCCAGGTTTGAAAATCAGGTGAAAGAAATCATAACGGAACAAAGAAAACATCTTCGCAGGAAGTGTCTCTTCAATGAATATCTGCAGTCATTAATAGCAATGGATCAGTTCAGTAGATGAGTCCCCGTCAGTCATTTAATTATTTTAGGGTTTGAATATCCTTCTTTCTTCCGTTTCCCATTCACGAACGAAGGATATTAAAATATAGAATATCCAAGATCGTTTAAAACCGCTTTTTATCATCACAGTCAGGGTGTTTGAACAGAAGAAATCTCGTTAAAGATTGAAATATCCTGATGTATCTAGATCGCGTTAACGTAAGAAAGTTGACTGTATTTTTGAAGCTTACACGCATTTGAAAAGCGACAATCTTCAAAACAGTTCGTACAGCTGTAAGACGACGAGAAAACCAAAAGCAAAATTTTATTCATATTTCATAATGAAGATTTCGATGTATATTACATTAGTTGTTTTGATAAGAATTCTTCGACCACTGAGAAATAGAACTGTATGTTTTATTTAATTTATCCTTATAGAGTTGAATAATATATGACAGTAAATATTTAATAGAATTACATAAGTTCATTCAGCTTCAGAAAAGAAATAATATCGAACAAATTTCTTAAAAATTCTAGATATTTTTATATATGCGAGATTAAAAACAACATTCACAGTTTTATTAATTAAATTTTAACTAAGTAACCTAGCTGCTTCCATTTAAATTCATTCCATTATTTTCAATTTTTTTAACAAAAGATTTCTTTAGATCGTTTAGAATGAAGAAGAAAAATTTTAATCTGTGCTCTATTCCCTTTTTTTTAAAAAAAAAATCTTGGCATTGATTGTGATAGAAGATTACTAGAGAAGAATTATTAGAGAATCATTTTAGATAACACAGATATATCCAAAATAAATTTATTTTATTTTATTTATAATTAGTTTATAAGCAGTTATAATAGTTCCCTTCGATTAGTATAGTTATATTCACATCCCGCTTTGAAGTAACACGAGGACTATTTGGGGACGAACCTCGTAATTTTAAACCACGAACAAATGACGAGGACGTCACCTGTGCTTGCACTCACCCCTCCAAACTTCCGCACCACACCTGCGGGAAGACATTTGACTCCCTATGCATGATTTATCGTTCAACAGGAGCAATGTACGACGGATCTTCAGTGGAATCGGGTTTCGAACCTGGCACTCTAGGCCACCACGACCACATTTTTCTTTGAAGAATTGTGTTTTGTATAATTATAAAATTTATTATTTTGCATCACTGCCAATAAACATAGAGTATTGATTAGAATTAATGAATTATTTTAAATTTTCTAAGTATACTAGACTATCATGTTATTTATGAATAAAAATAGTCAAATGTTTTAAGTTTATACGCTTGTATTAATTGCCTGCCCTTCCCGATTTCACCCCTTCATTTTTGGATGCGCTCGCTGTCTTCTTAAACGCACTACGCACGCGCTGGGTGCCAATACAATGATTTTTTTTATAGTGATGCAATTTAGTTTTTCTCAAATTCATTTTCAGCTAACACTCTCTCACGAAGCTATCATGTCAATCATTAGATTGAATGGTGAACTTTCGTTTTCATTGATTTCTTTCTTTATCAAATGCTCTGATGATTATTACTAGTAATAGGCGAGTTCTGTACATGAGCCTATAATTCGATTTTATGTTGGTTAATTTTAGGTCAAAACTGAAAACTGTGCTCATTTCTGAATTGTTTTCGTTAGTTAAATATGCCCGTATCTTATGAGTGCCAGCGAATTATCTTGAAGGCCCATAATTAACTCAAGGACTCACTCTTAGCTGCTGTTCTATGTATTTAATTAAAAAAATAATTACACAAGTTTTGCACTCTAGGTGCTGCGCATATATTTCTTTATTTACATTACTTACTTATTTATTGGAATAATTAAAAATTTTTAAAATATAACTAATATTACTTTATAGATCAAAATTATTTACTGTTTATTAATTAATTACGTAATATTCATTAACACTTTTAAATAAATCTTTATTGAGGTTTTTAGAATTAAAACTGTCATTGTCCCTTGTTGTGTTTGTTCTTAAACCCAATATTTCCTAATTCGAACTTTTGGATACATCTAATTTTTATTGTGGATCCCTCAGTTTCAAATTAGCCAAATTCGAATTTGTTATCAATATTCAATTTAAAAATAGTTCGAGGAACAATTTATCAAATAACAACAGTTTTTTTTTTTCAGAGTAAAGTGGCCGAGCAGTGACAGTATATTCAAGGAGGTGCGTTACGATTGATTAAGCCGTGTTCAGCATTAAAATTTCAATATGATTAAATTTAATTTTAAATTTGGTACATCATTTTAACATATTCCTAATTAATTACGTTTTGCAAATTTTATATTATGTTGTTTTATAATGCTAAAAAAATGTTTTATATTTAAAAAATGCGCGATCCTATAATTAAATAGCATATAGATTATGTTAAAAAAGTTTCGCTTTTTATTTCTAATTTTGCATAAAATTACTTTTAAATTTTAATTTTACATTTCTTTATACTCGGTATACAGGAACCAACTCTCTTGAAAGAGATCTGAAGTTAAATACTTTGCTAATTCAATTTGTTAAAATTTGCAACTTAAAATTGCTTATATAGAAATTAAATTAAAATAAATGCAAAATTATCTGCTTTTGGAAGTTAGAGTAGGGAAAACGGGGCTCCTAGAGGACTTAATTCGGTCCTGCCACTTTTATAACATCCAAAGAACATTCGAGAAATATCCAAATAAATAAATAAATACAAATCTCTGGATAATTTAGAGAAATCAGACAAAGAAATTATAAAAACAAAATTATCTAGTTAATAAACAATAAATACAAAAAACATAGAATGAGACACGATTCTAAATAGCACGAGCTCATTCCAAAAAGCACACATCACTATAATTAAAATTTTTTGTCTATTATTGAAGTATATTGAGTAAATAAATGTTTCATTTGTGTTTACAGCACGGGTCACATTAATTAGATTAAGTTGGCCGAAATGACAGCTTTTTCTAGTAACTCAAAATTTTCCTTTCACTTAAATTTTGAAACAAAAAATTTTGTTTAACATAAAATGACTACGTCTTCATTGAAGTCTTTAAAAAAATCCTATTCAATGATACATCATTCATCGCTTAGTTGAGAAAAAGGATTGTTGACAAAGAGAGAGAGAAATAATATAAAGGAAAAATTTTAAATTTTTGATTTCAAAGCATCTGAAATATCAACTAAAAAAAGACCAATTAAACTAATTAAAATTATGTAATAAAACATGCATTATTAATAAAAATGGAGTAACAGTTATTAAAAGTATGCAAAATTATTATTTATTTTAAAAGTAATACTGATAAGTAGTACTGATAATAAAGGTACAGAGACGTAGCGAGGGTACATGGCGGCAGGGGCATAGTATTTTTTTGGCGCCTCCCCTAGTCATATTTGCTTACTTATAAAATTCACCAAAAACTAAATAATACAGCAGGTGTCCTTATGCATTTTTTTTTTGTTTTTTTCACATTATATATATTTATTTACAAACAATATATATATTTTTAAAGTACAAATATAATTAAAGATTACTATTTATTAACCCTATCATACAGAATTTATTTTCCAACAGTGGTTGCATATATCTACCTAAATACATAAGGAATATAGGAAAGATAGTTATAATAAAATTATACTAATTTGACTAATTAAGCAAATTTTAATTGCTTAATTGTTAAAAAAACCTACTTGAAATCAATAATGCAAACAAATTTTAATAAAAAGATATTAAATTAGCCATAATTAATTTTAAAAAGACAAGAATTTAAGTGATGCAATGTATTGTTTTACTAAACAAATAAGTATAATTATATTGGATTTAGATTAAACATGTATTTTTCTAGCCTTTATGGTCGAAAATTCATCAATTACTTCATCAAAATTAATTTTCTCAAAATGTCTCTTTCCATGCTAAGAAATGCAAGATCGCCTAAGTGATCTTGTCCCATGTTTGCTCGAAGAAATGAAAGAATTAATTTCAATTTGCTGAACGAGCTTTCGCAAACTAGCAATACACACCGAAATTGTTGAAAATATCCGAAGTGCAGTTCTCAGAATTGGAAAAAAAAATTATCCCCGTACGAAATTGTAAATGTTAAAACTTCTATTGCAGTTTTTCGACGAACATCTTCCCTATTACGCAGTGACATTTTGGAGTCACATATATCTGCATAAAGTTCCGGTCCATCGAAATCTGTTGTTAAATCTGATTAGATTTTTACAGCTTATTTGTACATCATTGTCCAAGGGTTTATTGAACAACTTTTCTGTATCCAACAAAAATCCAAATTTTGAATTGAGATCATTCAGGCGAGTGAAGCGTGATTTAATTTCTTGTTGAATAGCATCGAGTACACTTTGCATGATACAGTCAATTTCCTCCTCCGCAGATAAACCAGCCTCTCTAGCAAACTCTCCTGGCATTTTTCGTCTTCTTCGTATACGGGTTTGAATATCAATTGCCTATTTGTCACAAATTAATTTTGCTTCTTTAATGGCGTTTTGATACACATCATCTCGAATTTTTGCTATTTCAGTAGCTAAGGAGTTGAGATCATTAAACGCCTTCCTGAAATTCGTTTGAGGATCTTGCAGTCTTTTCTAGACACGATAAATTTTTCTCGAAATTTCATGCCAAAAATGGATTAAAGTTAAGTATATTTTGTAGTAAAATCATTGCTTCACTTCTGGTGTCTTTCGTAGCATTTATGTTCTCTGACAATGCTTTTAGTAAGTCTACTAATTTTTCTAATTCACAAACTGCATTAACTGCATCAGCTCTTGAACTCCAGCGGGTTTCGGGTTCACTTTTGTCTGTCTTTTTTAAAGCACTCTTTAGAGCTTCCCACCGCAATGTTGAGCGCGAAAAAAATAGGTAAACCCTCTCAACTACTCCGAAAAAGTTTATAACTCGAGGATCTTGTTTTAAGAGCATATTTGTAAGATAATAATATTTCAAAATACGTCATCAACATACAGTGTTGAAGATACACAATGCTTCAAAAGTACTGTTATAACAAAAATTACACTTTGTAGACTAGGGTGGGCCGAAATATGCTCAAAAATTTTTTTTTTCGAAATCGATTTTGGCATAGTACGCAAAAGTTGCGTAATGGGCCAGTTAAAACTCACAAAAATTTTCTTGAAAATTGCTCAATATTTAGCTGCGCCCCTTTGACATTGAAAAACAGAAAAAAGAGAGAAAAATCGTTTTCTGTGAAAAAATATATTTTGAAAAAAATTCAAAACTTTTTGCTGGCATACAATGAAAATTTTACATAATGGGTCAGTTAGAACCCACAAAAGATTTTATCAATTTCTCTCAATATTTAACCCCGCCCCTCTGACATGAAAAATTGGAGAAAAATGAAAAAAATATCGGATTTTCTAAAAAACTGTACTATGAAAATTATTTTTCGAAATTAGTGTTGACATTAATTGACTAATCAAATAGTACTATAAATAATAATAATTCTATGATTATTACGTAATTTAACTTTTTATTCAATTTTTTTGAGAAATTGATAGTAGCATATTTTATCTAGAATTACATGCAGACAGAATACAGATTAGAACAAAAATCTGCGAATTTGAGAAATGTATATAAGAATTCCTCATGCATATTGAATATTAGGTGTTAGAATAATATTGTCCCTTGTTGTCAAACGTTGGAAGTTCTTTCCTTGCTTTAAATTTGGCACGAATATATCCATCTCTTGCAGTCTCACCACAAACTTTCATTGCAGCTTCAGATATTAGTTTAACACATCGTTCAACAGATTGTGTGTGACATGGAAATTCCTCGAAAGTTAGTGCTGGAAACTGTTCTTCTTCGCACATTTCTTTCAAGTCTTTGTCCTTTATATGCATTGTAAGAGGTGGCTCTATTGCAAAATAGTTTGACCAATCAATTAAATCAATATAATCGGCTGCTTCGAAATTGAGTTTAGGAAGCTTGAAAAAACGCAAACCACCCGAGTTCTTCGTCTTCTCATCTCTGGCGCCGAGAATATGACTAACTTTTAATTATCAGATGTGTTTTCTAGAATCATGTAGCATTGTTAATAATAGGTGTTAGGGATGCGCAAAATATGCATTGTTTGAGAATACTTCGTAATTAATTTGCTTAACATTGTCTGGAAGCTGCTTTGCAAGGGAAATTATTTTCCAGAAATGTTGAGCACCACACTGGCAATTCGATTTCATTTTTATCTCAAACCACATTGGTCCATAAACCAGCATTACATACTCCACGAGTATTATAAGATTCTGTGATGGACTTGGAGTGTCAATATATAACCGTAACAAACGGTTTGCGGAAGTCAGCCATCGTGCATGACTGAGTTTACCTGTGCTATTGTCAGTTACGCTAGAAGAGCAACTACCATCTTTTATGGCAAGACAGATGCGATACAAATATTGTTGGTTAGTACTTAGCTTTTTGATATCTTTCAGATCCAAAGGCTGAAGAGTACAGTCAATTTGATCAAATTTGACAACTGGATTTTTTCACAATCTTTTAGAAGAAATCCAATAGGTCCAGAATATGAATATGTTCCCTTTTTGCAACTGTCCATTTCCAGAATGAAGCGCTTTAGTGGCAACTCATTAGTATGTAACATACATATATTACATTGTAATGATCTTCCAATGTATGTCTCAAGCAAACTCCTCCTTTCCATCCCGTATTCACATTTGTTCCGTCACATCCGATAACCGATTTGTTCTGCAAACTCATATTATACGTTTTTGTAAATTTGTTAATACTGTATCGTTTTGGACAGCCAAAGACTCTGGGGAGGAAGGTCCAGAGCCAAGAAATACTCTTATTTCTAGCACGTGCGTGCAAAAGTTTTTATTGAATATTGATTAAATAATATATCTTGATTAAATAAGATGAAATTATTACATACATACTGACAGTTCAGGTACAGAAGATTACAGTGCTCACATAACCAAACAGGCCCACTTCTACGAGTGGCCTAAAAGAATGAAGTTGGTCTCCGTCGACCGGACTTGAGGTCTCAGTGACCCAAGTCTATCTTGTTACCACCAAGAATATCGAGCCCTCGCTCGTCTCTGTCCGCTTCCTAAGAAGCCTTCCAAAAATCTCCGTCTTCTCTTCCCTCGCACCTTCCTTTTAACTCTCTCGGTCCAGAAAAACCTCTCCACAAATCCACGTCAATTTTGTAAGTGGAGTCCACCTCAGCGAGCCCTTATTGGCTCCTTACCTTTTCTGGGCCTGTCCTTTCGTCGCCAGCGGTTTCTCAGGCTCGAGATAATTTACCCTTTTCATCACGTCCACTAAAGAGCAGACCGCGGGCGCCAGCTGGAATCCAGCTCCCTTTGGCGGCGTTTTAATGAGGACTTCCCGCTGAGGCACCTGCTCTGTCCTGTGACCCATGGTGTGGGAAAAAAAGTTACCGCTAATGATCTGGGGGATCTTACAATACCTTGGGTTATTTCTTTTGCAATTTCACCACCAGTTAACGATATATGACCTGTATACTTGCTACCTGCTTCCTCTATTAATGCTGCATACGCTTGTGATGTTAAGGATAGGTTTTATATATATATAGGATAGGTTTTATATATATATATATAGGATAGGTTTTATATATATATAGGATAGGTTTTATATGCGTGCGTGCGTATTTTTAAATCAGCAAATAAATATCGAGTAAAATTGATTGAATTTCAGGTGGGTTCTAATTAACGCATTACGTAATATTTTCGTTATATGCCAGTACTAATTTCAAAATTACTTTTCAAATTATATTTCTTTCAAAAAACCAAATTTTTCTTTTTTTCTCGATTTTTTAATGTCAGAGGGGCGCAGCTAAATATTGGGCGAAATTGATAAAAGTTTTTGAGGGTTCTAACTGATCCTTTGGGTAACATTTCCGCTGTATGCCAGAACTAATTTCGAAATTAATTTTCAAAATATATTTTTTTGGAAAAAAATAGATTTTTGTCATTTTTTAATTTTTTAATACCAAAGGGGCGCGGCTAATTATTAAGCAAAATTGATGAAATTTTTAGAGGGTTTTAACAGATCTATCGCACAACTTTTCCGCACTATGCCAAAATCGATTTCTAAAAAAGGTTTTTTCGGCCCACCCAATTGTAGACTCGAGACCTTATTTTTATTGGATTAAATATATGGAAATAATCGAGGTATTGAGAGTCATAATCTTTGCAAAGTTCACAAATGGGAATAAAGCTCTGATTAAACCTTTACTATTTCTATTGAATAGGAATTTAAAGAAAATAATTTTTTGACATTTCAGAAACATTATTTCAAATTAAATAAAGGCATCTAGATTAGAATATTGCATTCTATCGAATTAAGCTATGAATTTAAGACTAATATTTGAAAATATTTCGAATTTTTATGAAATTTATACGATTTGGTTTCCTATTTGTAGTTCAATGAGCTCAAGAAATTGACATGTTGTTCAATGAAACGTTTACTATAAAATATCATTCAGCATTAAAATGATATTTTAATTAAAACTTACCTTATTGTTCATAATTTTAAAAAAAATGGTTCAGTTAGGCAGAGTTTTCCAATGGATGAGAATTCACGATTGAGCGAGTATTCCAATGAAAAGTTGAACATAATTATGTAAAGTTCCGCACTAGATTCCCCGCTGCGGCTCTTCCGAGTCTCGCTCAGCGTTTCGGGGTATCTAAAATGGCAATAAACGTACCTGAAGAAGAACCAGATTCGTGAAGAATTTCCTCCTTTAACGAGATTTCTTATGTTCGATGACGTACCTTAATCAGATTAAGATAAGAGACGGAAGGGGACCACGATTATAAAGGCTTTCAAAGGACCCTAAATGAGCATTTAACAAAGGTGTGAGGGAATTGAATAGATGTCAGAAAATGAATAGAGTCGTTAGTTCCACCACTCTTGAATACTATTTTTTTAGAAATGGGACGGAACGAGAAATTTGCTAAGGTTGTCCCTTTGCCATTCATTTCCAAAAGACATCAATCACTCTACAGAATCTAGAAGCGATGCTAACCTAATGCGGGGATACCCCCCCCCCCGTTCGCCCTTTAAGCACTTACTTGAATACAACTAAATTTGAAAGTAAATAGAATGATCTGAATAATTTTTGAAATTTAAAAATACTTGGGTAATTTTTAAGAATTTGAGGAAGAAAACAATAAATTTTCTTTCTAACTTCAAACACATTAGAAATTTACCACGATGGCTCCGCCCAAGGCCGGCGCCCGTAGCATCAGTACCCCCTACCCACCCCTTTGCTACTCCTCTGTAAATATAACGCAAGCCTTCTTTCTATACACTCAATCAATATTTCCATATCAATCGTAAAAATCGCAGCTATTTTTAAGGCTAAATTATTTTAAGAATAGCGCACGCTTCTTTAAAACTCTCTTAAGCAAAGCTTCGTATAGTTTACGCTCTAATTTCAGAACTCGTCTTGACCTTCACCCCTTAAATGAACATTGCAGAGCAACTATTTAGTTGCATGTGTGCGCGCTCCAGTACAAACCCGTGTACTTTACGAGAGTTGTGCGATTTTTTAGTCAAAAGGCGATAGCTGCGGTTTTACGACTGTTTAGTTGCCGAACTATAAAGTTGCATGAATGCGCGCTCTAACAGGTTCTCATAGAGAGAGGCGGCGGCCTCGCTTGAGCCCATGTACTTTCATCATGCAACTAAACTGTTGCCCGTTTAATAATTGCATGTATGCGCCTACTCTTAGAGTTTTAGATTAGCCAACATACAGGGTGAGCATAAATGAATATCCCAACTTTGCAACGAAAAAAAAGTACGAACGAAAACAAAACAAAGTACAACCTTGTTGTTCATCGGAAATCAAAAATAACAGTTGAAAGTCTTAATTGAACTTAGTTATAAGTGTTCAATGTGTTCTCCTCCAGAAACACGAACGATATCGAGGCGGTACGATAACTCCTCCAACTCTCTTTTCAGCATGTCTGGTGTGACTCTTTGAAAGGCTGCAGATACGTTAACGTCAGCTGGCAGCAGTGGAACAAACACCTGATGCTTGATGTAGCCCCAGAAAAAATCTTTCAACTGTTATTTTTGATTTCCGATGAACAATAAGGTTATACTTTGTTTTGTTTTCTTTTAATAGCCCTGCAAAGTTGGGATATTCATTTATGTACATCCTGTATATAAATTACAAATTCAATTATTCGAACGCTTTACATTACGTACTGAAACGAAAAACAGGAACCATAAAAGCAACAAACAAAAATAAATATAAGAACAGTTTCTTAAGAAGGCCCTCACTTAAAGGGCTGCCACGCTATCAGCAAAATCTCCGAGAATCAACCTAACTCTCCTCGAAACAAAGACCTTGGGGCACAAAAGACGCAGATACGAGATCCTTTACAAAAGCACTGATGTTATCAAAAAGCCTATAAATAAGAAAATAAAAAAGCCAAGACACTTGAAATGCCCCAAAAGATGCTATTTTCACGGTCTATAAGAAATCAGGGAACTCGACGGCATCGGATCCCTAGCGGTGAAAAGCTAGACAGGTACTACTTAGCCCCACAACCATTAATATCTGCCTTGGTTAGCGTCGCGAAAGGGAACGCTAAGAATAAGTTTTGCTCAGGGGAGCTTCTGTCGGTCCCATTGAAATTTGCAATGAAAGACGAGGCTGTTAAGGTCATGCGATTCTGGCATTTTACCACTAGGAAAAGACTTTGTCGAAAGCTCATTACGGTAGGCGCATTTTAAAAAGTGTATATTCAGAAAGAAGCAGTACATGAATAAGCAATTTCGCGTTTGAACTAAAAAAAGAGCAACTTTCAAGTTTGACTTCTTTATTCTAGGCTTTCATTTGTGATGACAGCGTTTCTTAAACAGTGGGTCGTGACTTCATGTTGGGTCACTTATAAAACGTAGTAGGGGGTGAAAACTTTTACAGTCCGTCTTTCTTTCAATTTCTTCCTTATTTATAAACAAAAATAGCGACGACTTAAATTACAGTAACCCGTACAAAGCGGTTAAAAAGTCACGAGTTATATGAATACGCGTAATAGGAAATCGCTCAGGAAGGCAAATTTATTTACAGTAGATTCATGCGTACACAAATTTCTTTAGAAAGCACAATAACATGTGGCTCAGTCAAAAATTTTAAGATATGAAAATAATAATTACTTAAAACATTTTTACATAATCTATATATAAAAGCATTTTTTTTTACTATGTGTGCATGCATTTATGTTTGCGTTTTTGTTCTTTATGCACGCCCAGACCATGGGACTTACTGGGACCAAATTTGGCACAATGATGGATTAACAAGGGAGCTAACGCCATAATTTTTTTAAAATTCGAATTAAATTTTTATTTGTTTAATTTTTAAGTGATAAATTTGGGCGTTTTTGCCTATTGTTTGCGAATTTCCTTTTTTTATTCATGAAGAAAGGTTATACTTCCGGTATTTTAAATTATGGATTTTTGAATTTTTTTCATTTTTTGTCATTGATGTTTATTTTGTTTACTTCTTTTTATACATTATTATTAATTTTACATAATCTATATATAAAAGAGCATTTTTTTTAACATTAACATTAACTATTGCACATTAACATTCTTTTTTATCAATGAATTAAAGTTATACTTCCAGTGTTTTAATTTATTAGTTTTTGCATTTTCTCTCTCTTGATGTTTTATTTTATTAATTTCTCTTTAAATATTATTCATTTTGAGCAGTATTAAAAGAAGTTCGTTCTTGCATTTTCCCCCACCCGAATTTTATTTTATTTATTTATTTCTCTTCATATAATATTCTTTTTGAGCCATACTAAAGTAATTCGGTTGAAATAAAAAAATTTATTTTGACGATTAATTTTTGTTTCATCGATTGTCTATATATTTGGAGAAAAAGAAACGGAATAGGGGCATATGAAAATGTTTGGATCCCGAGTAACACCGGGTTTCATTAAAAAAAAACCTACTGAATAACTGGAATAAATCAGCTTTTTTTAACAAAATTTTTAATTAACTGTTTCTTCTTTTACTTTTTTCGCCCTGATTCATATTTACAATTGAGAGAGCAGAATATTTTTCGATCGAAAATAGGGTTGGAAATTTGCAATCGGTTGAAAGGGATGGCAATGGAAAACGTTTGAAAAGCCCTGGGCAGCGGAGAGGCGGGGACGGGTGAAGCAAGAATGTATAGATGTTCCAGATACCAGTCTGGGAAGTGCAAAACAGTAATGCGTTTACTTATTAGACAAAATATTAGTGTGTTTATTTCACTTTTCAAGCCAAATACAGGACGAGGGGTAAAAAGTTTTGCGCCCTACGCCACTGGTCCTACGCTATTGCACACAAACGGATTTCTGCCGGTCGACTTGCTGGCGATGCGTTCCTTGCACACATCGATTCGTGTCGGTCGACTTTATGCCGGGTTTACATCTGGTTAGATGGAAATGAATTTTATGAGTTTGTAGAATAATTTAGGTTATCGCGATATTTAAAAAAATTACCGAAATTTTCAATAATGCCATGAAAAATGGAGAAATTCATACTGAAAATATTCTAAATTCAAACTAAACTAGCTCTAATTTGCAACTAAACAGAAATAAATATTAACTTAATTAATAAGTGAAAACAATGAAAAACGCTTTCTTGTTGTACAAAAATACTGTTGTCAAAACAAATACTTGTTTACTTTTCTATTTTCAGCTATTAAGTTTTACTAAAATGTTTCTAATTTCATTTCCGATTATGGTTCTAGTAAAATAAAATGAGTTTTGGGATTACATTAAGAAATAAAAGTGGAGCGAAACGAAAAAATTTTGATTTTTTGACAGAAAATGGCTTTTCGACGTAGGCGGACACCTTAAGAATTGACTTAATACAACCAAAATATAATGTTTTAACATTAAAAATCCTTGGTGATAATAATCTAACACTGTGGAAAGCAATCACTTTATGACAGTGGATAAATGAAGAAGTTTCCTGACTCCAATTTGTATTATATCATTCGACCATAAACAGATTCCAAAACGTTAACCTTTAACGCTTTTTAAAATAAAAGATAACGTAATGAAAGAAACTATAAGAAAGGTTTAAGCAATTTATTTCACAAAACACAACAATATATATCAATGGCAGAAGACTGTTGCCATATCGTAGAACATAACTAAAGCAAAACAGAACAACTAAAAATGCAAATTACAAAAGGCTCTAGCACAAAATTACAATAGAAGTTCGAATATCTTAATCGGGTCTGAAGTAGTAGATCAGTCTCTAGCATGATACAGTTCTCACTGCGCCACAACTTCAACATTCGCAAGAACCTGAATTTTAATTTATTATGTAAATAAATGAAAAATAAAAGAGAGTGGCGGTTTTTCGCACAGAGGCTCCGCCTCGTACATCGAGACCCTTGGGGGGGGGGGGGGCGCGCACATTTTTTCGACTTTCAAGGCAGTTCTAAGCCGACTGAGAAGTTATGACATTCGGGATAGGATAGGGGCCTCGAAACATCTTAGTGACTGTAGTCTCATATTGTCAAAATCCGCCACAGTAGACACTATAGTTAAAGACAACTCAAATTTATAATAGGTATTAAATTACGAGTGATCACAACACTGGTGAATGATGTATGACATCTTCTACGCGTCTAAGTGTTCCCAAAGAAGAAATTAAGCAATTTTCATTTTAAATATAGAGTTTCATTATATAGAACATCGATTCATGTTATTTCAAACTAAATTCTGGCCAAATGTATAAATTATTTTTAAATCAAATAGAATCACGTATAGAACAACTTAACTGGAAGTAATAATCACCGTGTTTTCTCCTACTCTCTACTAGAAATGTCACTAACTACAGATAGTTTTCAAGTTTTGTTCGAAGGCGAAATACAAGGACCATGCTTATATACAACAGAACTCAAGACGAAACTAAACAAAACAAAAGGAAAGGTGAATTTTTTAAAAAAAAGCTTAACAGTAATTGAGGATTAGACTGTTAAACGCGATTAAGGGAACGACATAAAAGTACATCAAGTTGAAGGAGATCTGATAATCAAGGAAGCAAAATACATCACAAAAAAAGGAAGCAAAATGCATCAAGATAAGAAAAACTAAATGAGCTAGGAAGCAAAATATATCGCTGAAAAAGAAATGAACTACATGACTGTATGAGAGAAATATATATCAAGGGAGAGAGGAAACTAAATGCGTTAATCTAACTGAATGGTTGACTGAAAAAAAATAACGAACGATCCCGAGACTGATAAATACACGACAAATTGCATGCCATTCAGTAACCACAGTAATTGAAGATATGAAATGTAAGAAGAAAAAAGACTTCATGTGTGACTCCGAAACAATTTTGTTTATCCATATAATGTAAAAGAAATTAATAAATTAGTGCTCTTTTTTGCATTGTGTATGAATGCTTTCTAGCCCTAAAGCTGTTATCAATTCATTAGCAGAACAGTTCAGAACATTCTCAAGCAAAGTTATTTTTTGTCCATCTCTGTCAATCTGTCACGATATCTTTTGATCTGCTTGTCAGAAGAAAGTGCCAGTCAATGATATTGTATTTGGACATTTGATACTGTTAGAAAGGACGGTGAACCGGTTTTGAATAGCTTTAAAGATGCACGGTTGTGTGTAAATACAATCTTTGACAAAAGTTATATACCCGATGAACAACAACACGATTTTTGTAAGGAAATGCTAGTTACTTCTTGAATACATCTAAAGGAAGAAGGTACGATGAAATTTCGATAAACACCGGTATCTCAAGCACTTTATGATGAACCTGGTTCTGGTCATCTTTTAAGTAAAAATCGTGATCATTTTCTATATTTCATTTCGAGACATTCAATAAGCTCAAATAATGATATTGTAAAAGAATTCTTTTTCAGCAGTATCTAACAGAAATAAATAAAAGCGATAAAAGAACTGCAAAACCTTTACTATTATTTCGCAGAAAAGAGATCATAATTCTAATATTATGTTTTAGCAAAATTTCATCATTATATAAACAATAGAAATTAAAATGAGTTAAAAGTCTTTTCAACTAGTTTTTTTTTTATAAAATTAAAATTTGCTAACACATTTAAATATATCTTCGGTATGATAAGCAGTAACTCTCATAACAATAAGAAATTTTTCGTTTTGTTATACAAACAGGGCTGGATAATCAAATAGGCAAAGTAGGCAACTGCCAAAGGAACCCGCAACTTTGATTGGGCCTCGATTTTTTTTCGGAGTAATTTAATTTTGTACTTTCATTTCATTACTTTATCCGAAATTTGTATCGCCTTAGGGCCCCTATGGGGTTCACCTAGCACTGTACATAATGTGGCCTATGAAAGGCTGAAGGATATAAAACAAAAATAACATTTACAAACACGTTTTTAAATTTTTTTAGTATTTTATTTGGAAACACAATTAATGGATTTTTCGGTATTATGTGCGAAAAACAATACTAGGGGATACTTGTACATTAAAATGTTACTGGCATTTTCTCTGAGTTTGAATAATTGGCATTTCACTGGAATAAAAAAAACGCAATGGTTTATATTCGCTTCTGGACATCATACGTACCCAGGTAGCACAACATTTTGCATGACAGTGTGCAATATTGTTCGATATTATATGATATTGTATAATATTGTCCAATATCGTACGATATTATATAATACTAGGGGGCTCTGCCTCCTGCTCGCTTTCACTCGCCAACCCCGAAATTGCTTACGCAGTTCCATTCGAGCTCCCTTCGTTCGCTCATCGAATACTAAAGTACTTTAGTCTAGGAATGATTATTAGTATCACATAAAGAATTATTACTCTGACTTAATAATGTACCAACAATATGCAACATAAACAACCTGGAAAACCTTTGATTTACATGCATTTAAAGGGGGAAATACTGTTGGGGTTATATTAATTTCATGTTGCAAAAGTGTGCAGCTTTATCATTCCCCGTAAGCAGAATGAAATAATTCACTAACAGTAAAAATATATCTCGGATAAAATAGTCTGTACAAACACAGTGCCAAAAAAAAATCTAATCTATATATTTACACGTTGCAAACAGTATGTAACCTTAATCATTCTCCGACAACCGCGTGAAAGAGAACCCCTCTGAAGTAAAATTGGTTCTGTGGTTCTATTTTTAATTATATTTACATATTGCAAAAAGTATACAACATGATCATTCACCATAAGCAGCATGAAGTAAATTCACTTACAGTGAAAATATGTCTGGATAAAATAGTCTGTACAAACACGGTGCCAAAAAATCTAATCTATATATATACATGTTGCAAACAATATGCAACTTTAATCATTCTCCGAGAGCAGTGTGCAAAAGAACTCCTCTGAAGAGAATTTCTCTGGTCCTTATTTGTAATTTTTATATTTACACATAGCAAATAGTGGACACCATTAGTATCATAAAAGGGTGCTATCTCGAAAATTCACAAAACTTCCCTATATACACAATTGTAAATTTCAGAGTTTGGTGTCACGACAGCATTTGGTATACTTGTTGCTGGAGTTCAATTCATTTCGCCATTAAATCGCTTGACAAAAATTGCATATTTCCGAAATCATGCTGCAATCGTGCTCGGAAACGTTCGTTTCGACTTGGGAATTCACCTTATTAGCCATTTGTTGTTCGCTGCGTGCTCTGGTTCGCCTAAAGCGGGGTTTACACGCGAACAGTAAAACCGTAGTAAGATGTCGCTGTCAAGTTCGGACAGAGACTTGCCGTGGCCCGGTTAAAACTTTTATGATGCTGCGCATGCGTCATATCTTACTGTCGGTTTTACTGTTCGCGTGTAAACCCCGCTTAAGCCTGTCGGCGGTATTTCTGGCCGATCTTCGCTGAAATCTTTCATCCAGGGATTCCCTTGCACGCTGCTCTCTTCAACATAAATTATATTCAACAGTTCGCAAAATAACTCATTTTAAATCAATAAATTAATAAAAAGTAACGAATTTTCCTCTCGTAAGCGATTAGCTCAACCGGTTAGCGGAATGCTCGGCGTCAGGGTTGAAATTGGTAAACAAACTGATCGTTGCCAACGGGGAGAAAGGAATAGAGGTCCTTTTTGCTGCACGCATAAGCGTTTTCTATAATATAGATTATATGATATTGTGCAATATTATACAATATTGCTAATATTGTTCACTATCGTACAATGTTGTACAATATCTTTGTGTTATTGGGGTAGCCATTTTAATCTTCAAAGGATGCTCTACAATCTACAAAGAGAAAAAAAGACTGAAAATGATCAAGTTTAAGTCTTTTTCAAACCCTTCACTCTTTGATGAGCAACTATTTGCAAATGAATTTTCCTAATCTATTATTAATTACTACTTCATTTTCTTTCCTGTTTTAGGCTCTTGAAAGCACACAAAGATGGAAATGGGATCGCGAAAACATTTCTGTCCCGAAACAGGTCATGAATGGAAAAAGTTGAAAAAGCCTTGCATCAGAACATTCACTTTTTATAATTTTTCTCAACTGAATCGAAGATTATGATAACTACTTTTTACTAACTTTGTATTTAATCTTTACTATTTTACTGAAGAATTCACATGATAAAAATTTAAAAAATAACAGGCTAGGAACAGACAAATGTATATATCTGACAGAGCTTAAAAAAATTATATCCGTGCAGGACTCTAAATTGCATGTTTATAACTCATTATAATTCTTATTTTATATTCCTAATAAGCATTCTGATCTAATTTCAGAAACAAGAGGTTGTGAATGTTGAAGAGGGAAATGGAATAAAATGACAGCTACGAATTTCAAAACTGATGCTTTTTAATGAAGAAAATATGAAGACATTTTTGTGTAAAAGGAATCTACGAGGAAAATTTTGAAGTGATCTTTCGTCCTTTGAAAATAAAATGCACAGTCACCCTCTAGTCAAAGGTTTATCGTATAAAATAGAGTAAGGTTTCTTGAACTGTGAGTCGAGATCCCAAGTGCAGACACGTATAAAAATATTGCGGTCACAAAAATTCTGAGATGACTTTGTTCTGATATGTAGCAGATTCTTCAATATTTGTAAGCAAACTTAGTTAAGAAAATAATCTCGATTTAGTAAAGTTTTCAATAAAAATTTGCTATTTTTAATTAAACTTCTTTTTTAGTTATCATAATATTTCATTACTTTATTTAGTTTCCAACTTTGGAATTGTTGCAATATTTTGTTGGCAGAAATGGAGTCGCAAAAATTTTTTCCACCCGGAAATCTGTCAATTTTTCAGAAAGTTTAAGAAACCCCGGAATACAAGAAGAAGCCACATTCTGGATGAAGAACATCAAAATTAAAAAGAATTAACGAAAGGCTGAGTTTGACATTGAAGCAAATATAGACGATTTGAATTTTCACTGTCAGTTGGAAATTGGCGGTATGGCCTCTGAAATAAATTATACGTTTTGCTAATTTTGGAGATCCAATGCATGTTATGACTGTTCAGTCCCAGGGCTTCTTTTACTATGTGTGTATTTGGTTTTTGATACCAAATAGAATCTCATGGCAGAATTTTGGGGTCGCAAGAATTGAAAGCGCACTCCTGTCTGTCAAACTCTTCAATACTGGTAAGTAAAAGTACCTTTGAAAACCAAAGGGGTCAACCAATGGTCACGTCCTTTATTCCTCCTGCCTGGTTTTGGAATCCAATGTAAAAAGTATAATGAATTTCAAATATAATACCTTGGTGCATAAGTTGACTCTAATTAATTAAAAAATTATTAGATAACTAAATTATATTAAATTTCTTTTTTCTCTCTATTTTTTTTCTTCTGTTACATGTTATTTAAACATGAACTTGAGGCAACGAATTGAAAATTTTTAAGAAACCCTAGTCTAAATGCACATGTCATAATTAAATTTCAACGACAGTTATTTTCTTTTTATCATTTAGTTTTATATACTATAATACAAATTATAAAATTTTAACATTATTAAATTTTCAATTGTATTCTTTGCAGTCCATAGTAAGAAATAAGTGTTCTAAATGTTTTCAAAATATATGTAAATCTGCATTTTTGTTATGTACAATTCATATGACTTTGAACTTAATAAATTTGATGTGATATGTTCAAACAAGCACAGTCTGGTTTTTTAAATTACGTAACAGCTCACATGCTTGTTAAATCATTAATATTGGGGTTAGTTTATGTCACTTCACAGTTGTCTAATAATCGTAACTGCTCCTGTCATTTAACATTTAACTGCACCGTCTAGCAAGATGTCCGTGGATTCTAATATTAAAGTGCCGCTGCCTAATTGACGTTTTTAATTTTAAAACCCTGAGAATTCCCAAATTTTTGGTCAAAAATTATACTTAATTGATTTCCGAAATATGAAACTGACTGACTTACAAAAAAAATGTAAGAAGAGTTAGTAAAAGTTAGCAAAAAAAAAAAAAAATATTCGTAATATAACGTCTTTTTTCCTTTATTATTTTGATAGACAAAGGAATAAATCACTTCATGTGGATATTTTACTTCGACTCTCCTTTTTTTCCCCTGTTTTTGTCACTTTCTAGGTGACATAAAAAATTTAGGCTGATGCTTTCTCACACTTATGGCCATAAGTCAGATAAAGAGTAGCAAAACGGCCTTTTTTGTTTCTAACACGTGGAAATTGAGATTGTTATAGAGGGTGTGGTATCATTATTTTCGGACTTTTGTTTCACTTATGGGGACCAATCCCCAGAAAATGTCGACAAGAGATTAGGCTCCCCTCTTCTTAACTACTTCATGATTTACACACACCTGAACGATGCTATCAATAACGACGGTGAATAACTATCGGTTTTTCAGGTAACACATCTTGCTCAAACCATAATGTCCTCCAAACGGATATAAAAAGCCATCAAATGATTTCCGATGTACAGTAAGTACTCTTATCCCCAGCGCCATAGTGACTCTTCTAGTAGAAAAGTAGCTAAAAGCATTACTCTAATGTACCTTATGTTTCAGTACACATGCCGTCTATATGTTACTTTATGTCTTTTTATTCTATTCAAAGTAACAAAGCATTACCTTTCAGGCTTTGGTATAAGAAAAGGAAATCAAGTAACCTCTTTTTGTTTTCTCATTTCTCAAAAGAGAACGGGATTTTAAAATTGTAGTTTACCCCTTAACTAATTTTTTTACTTTCTCGCGCGTATAGGAAGTGTAACAAAATAAAGTATTATATTCGTCGAAAAATTTCAACTCGAGATTTTAATCAATCTCTAAGCTTTTGACACCCTTTAAGCCAATAAATAACTAAAATAGACAGTTTTTGAAATCTGTCTGTCTGTGAAAACCATACCTCAAAAACGCAAAAAGCTTCTGTTGCGTTTTTGAGTTATAGTTTTCACAGACAGAGAGATTTCCAAAAACTGTTTTATTACGCAAAGAGTTAGACTGTTGAGTTTTTGAGTTTTAGTTTTCACAGTATGCGGTCTGTATACGAAAATTATTGATACAACTTGATGATGATCTACAATACGCGTGATAAAACCATGCGCCAAATTTCATTCATACACCTCGCTACGTTTTTGAGTGATCATATTCAAATCCACTCGAATGGACAAACAGTAAGCTTCATCAAAATCTCGACATCGAATTTTTTGACAATACATTTTCTTTGTATATGTTGTATACGAGAAAGAAAAAAAAACCTAATGTAACGTCAATAATTTTTAATTTCTTTCATTTATTTTTATTATAGAATGGAAAAGTTTAATAATTTTAAAAATAAGAATTTCAATATATAAGTAAGTAATTTTAATAAGAAAACAGAACACTGCACTTTGAATTCAATAATTGTACAATAAAATTTCAAGTTAAGCAATGCAATTCACACCGAACGTTTCCAAAGTTTTTATTAAAAAGTGAGAAAATTGTTATTGCTTTTTTGATTGAATACATTGTACTTCAATAAAATCCTTGAATGAATCAAGGACCTTAAAAAATTATTCACTTATGATCATAAGGTACGGACTATTTAACTAACGAATGGAATTCAGAATTTTTTTTTTATTTTGACTTCGAATGAGCAAATATAAATTCGATTTATAGACAATATTATATTATTATGTTTATAGGAAATTGAAGAGACCAGAGAAAAATTCGAATTAAAAACGTTCGAATTAGACAAGTTCTACTGTAATGGGGTTAAGTACCTCAGCGCTGACCTGGCACCTAAATTACATTATTAACATCAAACTCTTGAGCCAGTTTACTATTTAACACCGTCCTCTAAACTACCTCAACCATTACTGTCTCCATTCGCAGATCTAATCCTTGAACGACTGCAATTTGAAATCAGAGCATTGTCGTTTAAAATTGCAATATTCTGCAAGATGATAGGGAAAAAACGCATAATTTTCCTGAAAAACGACTTATAGAGGCCCTTTACCTTAAATCTTCATTATTTGTGCTTTCAAAAGTAGTGTGGTTGGGGGTCGGGTATATGTGTTTTACTACACATTGTTTATGAATGATGCCCATAAACTGCTAGGATATGGAAAGCGAGAACTATGAATGAAGGCAGAAACATCGTTTAGTTACTAAAATGCAAGTGTTCTTCATGAATATGAATGTGTTATCCTACTGCGCGCGAGGAAATTTATAGGGTCTATTTTCATGAGATAATAACATTCGCAGTATGAGGCATGGCCATAAGCGAGGACTCGTTGGAAAGTTTTTGAAGAAAACTGATGCATTATAGAATACCTGTTTCGCGGTTTATACTAGTGCGACTAAAATAAAGCAGTGTAAGGATGTTATATTTAAGTGTTTACTTCACATTTTCCGCTTCCACACTGTAAGGAGAACCTGCATTTGTGAGTCATGTGCTTTTTATTTCAGTAATGAATGGGGTGTGATTATAATAAACTTATATAGTGTGAGAGTCGTTTTCATATGTTAAATTAATCGTCGGCTTTATTATTTGACATTCGCAGTTTCTCCTTTTGCGAAGGGACTTTTACATTTAAATTTCACACAAGCGTGTTTTTAATTACCAAGCATGTTTTTAACTTGCACCTCAACTTACGATGTATGCGATTTACGACCACAAAAATTAAATTTTAAAATAAAACAAAATTCCAGGTTGTACTTTAGTTTACAGAGCATACAGAAGAACACAATATTATATTTTTTCACATCAAGTACAATAATCATACGTACATGGATTGAATTTATGTGCTGTATGTAAAATTTTTATAACCCATTTGAATTAAAATAGTGCTGAAAAATATAAATCCGACTTACGACCTGTCAGTGGGAACGGAGCTCGGTCGCAAGTTGAGGAGGACCTGTATTTGTTTTTCAAGAAGCATACTAAGTTTTGCAATTGAATAGTGCTATTTCAAGTAAGGTAATTATAAAAGACGAAAACCCATTTAGTAGAGGAAAAAAGAACATTATGTTTATAGTCTATAATAATTGCTTATATAGTACATGCATCTGCTAGTCCAGACATTCTTAATTTTCAGATTTAAAATAAACAAATAAAATTTTTTAAATAAACGAATTTTTGCGATTTTCATATCTGTTGCGCAGGGTCACCAATCACTGCAAATATGATAACCGACAAGTCAAGTTGACAATGAGCGTAAAGCTACGCGATATGTTATTGCGCCCAGTTATATAGTTCTGTGCATGATCTCAATGTATTTGAAAGTACTTCATACATTTGAAAAGTTTAGTTTTTATAGATTAACGTCCCTTTCTGAAGCTACACAATGATTAATTTGAGATAGCCTTTACAATTTTAAACAGTAGCCAGATTCAGATTATGAGGACGACGTATGAGCCGTCATTCCATCCTCCAACCTTCAAAGCCCTGCATATCATTCCTCCCAGTTATGTAGTCCTGAACATGATCCCAATGTATTTAAATTTAATTGATACATCTGGAAAGTTTAGTTTGGATAGATTAACATCCCTTTCTGAAAGTACGCAATAATTAATTTAAGTCAGCCCTTGTGATTTTGAACAGTGGTCGGATGGCAAGGGCGACGCATGAGCCGCAATTCCATTCTCCAATCTTCAATGCCACACAAGCGTGAGGACTTTTCGTCCAAATTGGCCGATTTAAAGCTCACCAGATCGACATATACTGCGGATCTTCAATGGAATCGATCTCGAATCTACTCTCCTCCGATTTCGAAGCTGAGACCTTATCATCATCCCACCGCAGTCCCTACATTTAAACAAAATTTACCTTTAAAAGCCAGTAACCGATATTTTGAACAATGAAATCTTACTTTTGAAACGAAAATTGTTGCATTTCATAGAGCTTTTTCTCGACCCTTAAAATACGTAGACGGGTATACCTCTATATCTTACCTCTATATCTTCTTTCTGAATCTTTTAGGAGAGTTTGGATTACCTAATATTTTTTGTACGGTAAGTAAATTCTTTCAGTAAAATTCTACAAATGCCGTGTTTGAATGCAAGTTTATGTGTTTATTAAAGAAAGTACTGTTGCTATCGATTAAAAACATTTAAGAACTCCTAATTTTTGGTTATTCATTTAAAAACCCTCATTTCTGGAGTCCACTGCGAAGGGTTGCAACGAAGATTCGACGTGTATGTGGGCCTGGTGCGATTTAAATCTGGCGTCGAAAGTCAAACATCCTCTCATTGATGTGGTGTGGTAGTTTGGAGAGGGAAGTGTCAGCTCAAGTGTAATTCTGAACTTCTGACCATGGTTCAAAATTATTAGGTTCATCTCAAATTAGTCCTCGAGTAATTTTAAACCAGAACATGAATCTTACTAAATTAAACTAATCCAACGGAACTAAATCTCATTTCTGAAGATTGTGAAAAGTTTGTAGAGCATTATAGAACAACTTTATAAATTATTTGTGTTTCTGATTACTTTCCGTAATGTAAATATTTATTAAAAGAGAGCACTGGTTTTTATTCGAGGTTAAATGTCATTTTAATATTCATCCTGTACAAATCTCATTTCTTGGTTCAGATAAATTGTGTATGAAATTTTGTTCAAATATAAAGCAAAACATATGCTATGAAAGTCTTTTCTGAAAGGTTGAGGTACGTACAGTATGGTGGAGCGAAAAAAAAAAAATCGAAAGTCGTAAATTTGCAACGCCTGTATGCGGAAAAGTTATCTATTACAAAGCCTATTTATAATACGAAATCTTAGCGAAATCAAATTAAATCATTGGCTGCCCAAATAACTTCAAACCTCAGATATTTCGCCTTAATTTGTCACAAAACTAATAAAAACGCATTCAGAAATTATAATAGCTCTGATTTCAAACGAAGAGTGGCTAAAATTAGAATTTCAGATAATTCAAAAAGTTTTACGGATCAAAAGACAGTTCGACGAATGGTAATTGGAAATATTCTCTATTATTACATTTACAAAATATTCTTCACGATATTTTCCGTTATTCTGAAGGTCGCACAATGCTAATAAACTTCCCTTTTCTGTTATGGGGCACATTTTAAATTCTTTAAGTTCATCTGATGAATATTAAGATATTGAATATAAACGATTGAAACGAAAAACAAAATTATTAATCACGATTTTTCTTTAACTTCTCAAATGAGAACTACATTTCCAAATGTAGCACAGGCTTGTGACAGAACTAGTGTTTCTGATAGATCAACAGAAATTCTCAAAAATGCAGATTTAAAAGATATGGGAATAATTAAAAAAGGCGATTCTTCTAAAGTAGTCGATCGTAGTAAAATCAGAAGGGAAAGAATAAAAACTCTCAGTGACTTGAAAAGAAAAAATGAGGGAAAACACTCTTCATCGGAGTATGACATATACTTTGACGGCCGAAAAGACAAGACTTTGATTATGGTTAAGGAAGGAGAAAGAGTAGCTAGAAAGAACATAACAGAACAGCATGCTGTTTTAATTTCACAACCAAGATCTATATAGCTTGGCCATGTCACTCCCATATCTGGCACTTCTCATTACATCAAAAAAAGCATATTAACTTTTTTTTAGAAAAAATTTTATAGTTCTAAACTGCAAGCTATTAAGTGTGATGGTACAAGGATTAATACAGGTTCTAAAAATGGTATCATAAGACAACTAAAACTTTCTATGGAACATTCTTTGCAATTTTTAATTCGTTACATGCAAATGAATTGCCATTACGTTATCTATTGCATCATTTGGACGGAAAAACTACTGAGCAAAAAGTAGACTGTGGAGAAATTGAAAAAAAAAAAAAATTAGAATCTTATGAAAAGCTCCTGTAATAAACTTGGAAAAGATAGAAATAACTTTGCCTGATGTCGCCCTTGATGAACTTAATACAAGTTAACTATCTCTACCAAATGTGTACTGGAATATTAAAAGAAAATATTTCATTAAACTTGTCACGATAGGATCCAGGGAAAATAAGTCCTTTCAAGTGATTAACGATAGCAAATAGAATGTTGAAGTTATATGTTTCAACAAAAGAGACCCATCAGAGAGCTTGAAAGTTTTAACAGAAGTATGTAATTAGAGTACACCCATGCGCATGATTTGGTATTAATACTTGGTCATCTTGTCGGTATCAGAATCTCAACAATTTCACAGCATAATAGAAAAATGTCGATTTCTGCCTGAAGAGTTATTGAGCATTGCAATCAAATATTGCAAAGAAATTGCATAATTTGGTCATACAGAAAACGTTTTGGTGGCAATGTTAGCCTACAGCAGAAAGCAATTGGAACAGTTAGGCCTTTGTATTTAAATGAGGACAAATAGCTAAAGTAGAAACAGTTATTCATGAATTTAAAATTCCTACAACAAATTTCTAGGCAGATGACTACATAGATCTGATTGACTGGCATGCAGTTACCTTACTGAACTACCACGTATAATACCTATTTCTGATAATTAGGGGGCTCTGCCCCCTGCTCGCTTTCACTCTTCGCTCTGCTGCCCCACCCCCGAAACTGCATACGCAGTTCCATTCGGATTGCTTCGGTCGCTTATCGAATACTAAAGTACTTTAGGCTAGGTATGATTATTAGTATCACAGAAAGAATTATTACTCTGACTTAATAATGTATCAACAATATACAACATAAACAACCTGGAAAACCTTTGATTTACATGCATTTAAAGGGGGAAATACTGTTGGGGTTATATTAATTTCATGTTGCAAAAGTGTGCAGCTTTATCATTCCCCGTAAGCAGAATGAAATAATTCACTAACAGTAAAAATATATCTCGGATAAAATAGTCTGTACAAATACGGTACCAAAAAGAATCTAATCTATATATATACACGTTGCAAACAGTATGCAACTTTAATCATTCTCCGAGAGCATTGTGCAAGAGAACTTTTCTGAAGTATAATTAGTTCTCTGGTCCTTATTTGCAATTTTTATATTTTCATACAGCAAATAGTGGACACCATTAGTATCATAAAAGGGTACTATCTCGAAAATTCACAAAACTTCTCTATATACACAACTGTAAATTTCAGAAATTTCAATTCATTTCGCCAATAAAGTGCTTGACAAAAATTGCATATTTCCGTCATCATACCGCAAATCTTGCTCGGAAACATTCGTTTCCACTTGGGTATTCACCCTATTAGCCATTTGTTGCTCGCTGCGTGCTCTGGCTCGCATAAGCCTGTCGGCGGTATTTCTGGCCGATCTTCGCTGAAATCTTTCATCCAAGGATTCCCTTGCACGCTGCTCTCTTCTACGCAATTGTACTCACACAAAAAACTCATTTTAAATCAATAAATTCAGAAAAAAGTAACGAATTTTCCTATAACGCGTAAGCGATTAGCTCAACCGGCTAGCGGCAGCGGAATGCTCGGCGTCAGGGTTGAGATTGACAAACTGATCGTTGCCAATTGGGAGAAAGAAATAAAGGTCCTTTTTGAGACACGCATAAGCGTTTTATATAATATAGATGTGTTTAAGGTGCTGATTTTTGGACGTTCCTGCTGAAATTGGTATTTTAGGATCGACTCGTCATTCACAGCAGTAGAGTTCTGCTTCAAATTAGTTACTGAATCATTAGATGCGGTATTGACAGTGCTGCATGAAATGGATTCGTAAAATAAAGAATAGCATCCAGAAGCGCATTGCCCAAATTTGAAACCAAAAGTAGAGATCTCCAAGTTCTATAAGGCAATTATTCTAAATGTTAGGGAGCAAACAAAGGGTGGAAATTCATATGAAGCAGCTCTATGCAGTGAGTTCTGAAAAAAAGCAAAGAGGTGCATGAAAACTCCATAAATCTTAAAGATTTCTATGGCAAATTGGAAGCCAAAGATTACGTTGTAGGAAGTTCAAGCTTCAGACAGATGATTACACTTATAGGTAGCAACTTTTACGCAGATAGGCTAATAAATTGTTTAGTCTACAATATTATCATGACATCTTCACGATATTGTGCGGCATTTAGAATAGCGGAAAACGTCGTGAAGAATTCGTATAATAACTTGTGCGTGTAATAATAGAGAATATTTCCAATTACCATTCGTCGAACTGTCTTTTGATCGATAAAAAGTTTTGATTTCTCTGAAAGTCTAATTTCAGCCACTCTTGGTTTGAAATCAGAGCTATTATAATTTCTGAATTCGTTTTTGTTAGTTTTATGACAAATTAAGGCGAAATAGCTGAATCTTAAAGTTATTTGGGCCGTCAAGGATTTAATTTGATTTCGCTGAGATTTCGTATTATAAATAGGCTTTGTAATAGGCAACCTTTTCATATACAGGCGTTGCAAATTTACGACTTTCGCTCTTTTCACTCCATCCTAACCTACAGCCTTGTTAACACGGGAATCAGAACCGTGTAGAAAGTTGCAAGTGAACTGACTCAGGTTATAAAGAAATCAAAACTCTTTATTTTTCGCAATGCAGATAAAGATGAAAGTATCATAAAAAATGTAGAAAAGCTGACAGCAGCTAATATTTACTTATTTACGTGCTTTGTAATCTCTAACGCCATAACTGTCTGGTGGTAGAGTTTTGTGTGGAAGGATCGCAGGTTCGAGACCGGATGATAAAGAAATTCGCCGTGTTTGTGGGCCTGGTGCTTGTTAAATTTGTCGTCGTATGTAAAGCGCCCTCCCGTTAGTGTGTCGTGGAAATTTGGTGAATTGATGTCTACTCAGGTGTTGTCCTCGTCATCTGACCAGGAAAATTATGAGGTCAGTTCCAAAACAGCCCTTTTGTAGTTTCAAACAGAAAATTAATCTTACTAAACTAACCTATCCTATCCCCCCGGAGGGCACCTCAAATATGGGGATCAAAAGTCTATGGTTAGGTAAGTGGGTTCTCGCTTCCCTGTAGGGTACAAGAATGGTGATGCTATCATCGCCGATGACGGGTAATACCTCCTCTATAAGGGATTGGTGTATGCGGCGGTGATAGCTGATTTGTTTCTGACCTAGGTACACAGTTGCGGCGGCTCGTCATTCAGATACACTGGACTGCCAAATGCTAGGGTGGTGTGATTTCCTTATGAATTACTGAACTAAAACTAAACTTAACCTAAGACGCTTAAATAGCTAAATTTTTTATTCGGATGTTCTTTCTCTGAAGTAAATCATAGCTGTGCATTTTTTAAACTTTCTTTTTGAATGTGAAATCAAAACCAGACAATTATCGTATATGCATGAAAAAAATAAATGCTTTTATTGTTGAAAGAATCAATCTTAGTACAAATTTTGCAATTATATAGACTTCGTTCCTTGGAATTTAAAGACTACATATATGCAGGTAAAAGTAATCAACCAAGTTTGTAGGAAGGGCAAAAAAGCATTATTCAGCAAAAAGTATATTTTGTTTTCTTGACATACTTTAAAAATAAAAAAAAATTTATAAATAAACAAGGTAATTGCATTTTCAAAAAGATATCAATAAAGCAGGCAATTAAATTAGATTAATTTCACTTCTCAACAGAATTTCGCATTTTGTATTAAATGGCAGCATATTTATATAAAGATTTTAACACAACGAATGTTCTCGTCAAATACAACAAATTTGCGTCAACAATTTTACGTGACGCGTCTCCTTTTAAATGTGGCTAGCCTGTCGACAAAGAAACTTGTTTCGAATTCAGAATTTTACTTTGCTCTTTTTCCACTGAAAAAAAAAATTCAGGTGGAAATTGAGATGGAACAAACGTCTAGGCCGAAAAGGCTAAACCTAGTCAGTTATTGTTACAACCTGGTATTGTGATAGGGAGGGAGGAATTTCCCCCCTTGGAACAAGCCTCCCAAGTTATTCCATTAGTCCTTTTTCAGGGTGATAGCGCAGGGCTTATTGTCCGCCCAAACATTTCGCAGCCTCTATACCAGAGGATCATTTCATACCGCGGTGGTTTTGAATAGATCGTAAGAAGGTTTGTCAAAACCGTACTTTGGCGAAAAATCTGAAGGAAGCATAAGCTAAATCGAATGACTCAGCCAATGGAATGGGAATTTTCCCCCTGTATGAAGTTGATTCTTTAACCAGTTTTCTCAATATATTTGGTGTTTGTGAATCAATGATTATTACATCCGTTATATCAATACAGAACATATAGCATACACAGCTCAGATTGAAATAGATAAGCTCAAATTTAAGACAAAATCCCCATCTGAAACAAAGAAAAAACCAAACTCTCAAGCTCTTTTTAAAAATTTTTATTTATTCTTTTTTTATTTTCGATTTTGAAAGCCTTCGATGTATGCTACACACTCAAACATGCCAAACAATCACAACGAAAATGAACACTTTTAAAAGGAAAAGGTACAATTGCTCAAATCTCACTTAATAAGAAAATATTTTCCTTTCTATACTTTATCTGATTCTTGTTGCTTTTGCCAAGTAAACAAGTAAGAAATGCTTTCTTCAAGAGTAAATTTTGAATGATGAACTAAAAGAAGGTAACTTGAGAAACTATATACAAGACCAAAACATGTTAAAGAATTTCTAAAAAATGCAAAAATTATCTCAAAATAAACTATCAAACGCAATTCTATTAATGTATTGCAACTTATTAATTCACATTTTTTTTACATTATTGTACATTACCTACAGTTTCGGCATGCGTTTAGGGATCCTGTTGATAAAAATGGAGAGAAAACAATAACTAATTTTTTCAGCTTGGACCTGAAACTTATTTTGGGTAAAGGTTGCCGAATATGGACCACCTGGTCATTTTTTAAAATTTACAGTGATATAGAAGCTATTTTAATAAAAAAAAACAAGTGGTAGATTTTTTATAATTTATTTATCTCCAAAAACAATGTAATTAACTTTTTATGAAATACACCTTAAATTAGGAAAAAAATAGCTTCGAAAATTGAATCATCGGTCCAATTAAGGAAACTAGTTGTCCAGATTGGACCACTGGTTTCCCAAATCAGAAAACCAGTTTCTTTAAGCAAAATTAATTGAGCACGCACTTGTTTCTCAAATTCACACCAGCACACAATGTATGAACCCAAGTATAACATTCTATGCACTATATAAGGTTTTTTTTCTTCCTTTGTTTCCTCACATATGATACAAAACTACATAACCTCAATTTTTGTTCTTCTTGAAACAACGTTTTATGTCTTTAGTGCCTTTTTATTTATTCATTTTCTGATTTGACTTTCTCCATTTCCAATTTATGAGGACTACTAGTAGTTATAACTGCTTTCTGGGCTATTCCCCCAGTTTAAGATAATAGTCCAATTGGTTTAAACAGTCCAATTTAGGCAACTGCTTGAGGTTTAATCTAAGAAACTTTTAGGCAAAGACAAAAAACAAAACAAAAATATCCCCTAACTTTATCTTTAAACTATTTTAATAAAATTATTACAGTAAATTGTAGTCAAACAAGTTTCTTCTCTGAGGATATGATCACAAATTTTGCTGCTTTCTCTGAAACAACGTGAGAGTTATTATTCTTTTCTTAACATATTTAATTGTTGATCCCTAAATCCAAACATTTGTTCTCTAACTGTAACCACGTAGGGCTTTCTCTTAAAAATGATTTCATACACCTCATTTAACTCGTTACAACATAATTTGTCTATTTTACGGCCCAAATATATATTTAACAGTATAGAAGTTGCGATACCGGTCCAAATTCAGCAACTGTCCCTTACAACATGCTATAAATTACTCTAAGCTGAGCTTACAAGTTAAAACTAATTATTAGTCCTGCCAACCTTATCAAAAAATGGATTCATCATTTTCCGTCAAGTAATCCTGGGCGATAGACAGCCGTTGAAGGCTTCTCTTGCTCCAAAGATGGTCCGGTTCAGCAGACCATCTGGTGGGCGCGTTTCCTATTCATGGAGCACCAGAAAGGCGAACTGCCCCTTTGTGTGCTCAGTTTCCATACCATTGTTGTAAGTGAGCCAAGCAACATCACAATATTCCCACAGTGGGACGCAGGGGGGAGAGAATTGTTTGGTGGATATTTATTCCTCCTTTCAAAATATGTTCAATGCAGAAAATGGTTGACAGCTTAACGTGTAAATTTGTTCCAGTGCAGCCGGGATATTTTCCAATCGGTTTTACTATGAAATTTCGGCTATAGATCTAAAATTTCTGTGTGGATGGGACATTTAATTTGGCAGAACGGGAGATCTTCGGTATTGGGTTCAGAGTTCACGAAGAACACTTTTTTAAGGTGTGTAGTTTTTTCAAGAAATGAACTTGCTTTACTTGTCACTTGTAACATGTCTATTGCTGAAATTATGTTGAGTTTAAAATGAAAGATCCCAAAATATTAATGGATTTTGCATCTTAAAGAAATTTAACTAACATATGTATGCGACATGTTTTGCTAATATGCACGGGAAATTCACGCAACTGTTGCATTGGGCTTTAACTGCTTAGTACACAGGGCCAGTGCAAAGCAAAGAAAGGTTAAGAAAAATTTATGCGCCCCTTGCCAGTACGTACTTATATATTCACATGCATTACAACATAGCCGGATATAAATAAATTTGATATGAACAATTATTGATTTTCAAAATAATGAAACAATTTAGTTGCGCAAAAAGGAAAACAATTTTCAGTAATATTCATTAACTTGCATTTTAAGAATCAATAATTCATTAGCATAATTAATAATAATTTGATAGTTATATTCAAACACATTTTGCAATCCATTATGAGGGGTGGAAGTCTGATCAACAAGTGAGGGTTTTGTTTGATGGTCAAGTGCCCTATTGTTGTCTCTTAGGCTGTCGCCAAATAGTAAAACCGGCTATTTTTGCACAGTTTGGCTCAATGGATTTGAAGTCTACCATCTTTGAGTATCATTATAAACAACGAGTCCATTGCCAATAAATCACCATCTGTTGAATGATAAGCAACTGCTACCGCGATGGGTATAAACAATAGGTAAAGTTTTTTTATACAGCAGAACGATCTATTATCGTTTTTCCCTCCCTTCATTGAAATGAACTTTCCTTTGCAGAGGTGTTTCTAAGAATTTATTTCAAGAGGAGTAACTAAACATTAAGAAACCCGTTTCCCATGGCCAAATGTAAAACTATAAAATAGGAAAACTAATTAAGCTATTCAAACCAAATGAAATGTTTTCTAACTCAATCAAAGTAAGTTTGACTATTCTAGTTTCCGGCAGCTGCTGTGAATGATGGTTGTATTTTGTTCAAATTCTGTAAACATGGTCTGTATCGCAGATGGTATTCCGAAAATATTCGTGGCTTTTTTTCCCTTTGATGAAACTCCTTTTCTTTAAACACTTAATGTTATTGGATTTTTCGAATTTTATACATGCTTAGAAAAGTGCAGGAAAAAATAGACTTTCAGAATCAAGGAGGGGCAAAAACATGCATTTTACGTTGTTATCTTAATGTCCCAAAAAAGTCGAACTGTCACCATAAATACAGTTATCGTAATGTTGCATTTGACTTCCTATCTGTAGACAGAATATTAGGCATCCATTTATATTAACAGAAGCGACAACCTGCCTTTAATTGTCACAAACTTAGAAACCATTGCTTTTACGATACTATCTAACATCACATTTTATGTTCCATTATACTTGTCAACTTCATTCACGAATGCTGTACGAAACACTTACGATAAGAAAACCACTACCTATTGGCTGAGAAAAAACGTGAATTGTCTATGATCATCGGCATGCTCTATTTTGGATATGCCATGGTTCGTCTGCCATTACAGAGTTTCTCTCACTTTAACCATGTGTGAGAGCTATTAAACTGTAGTTTTTATAATAATTTACGAAGCTTTGTTTGAAATAAAGATTTTTTTTTTGCTATTTCTTTTTATTCGTTTTTTGTTTCTTTTCAAATCATAATTTATGTTTTTGAATTTGTCACTAGGAGTTTTTTTAAAGCAAGAATAAAAAGGATACTTTATCAGTGATCAAGTATTTTTGAGTTTCAGTTGCTATTCTATCCATTTTCTGTCCAACTTTAACCTCAATTAAGTAAAGCAAAGTAATCAGAACTCTCTAAGTAATCAAAAGTAATGTAAATGATTTCGCCGAAAAGTTAGACAGTAATAATACTGTCAGAAGAAGCTAATGTATTTCTCTTACGTGGCTGCAAAATCGAACTCAATTTTTAAATCGGTAATTGGCAACACTATCACCATATGTACGCGTACTGATGGGTATTCTGTTTTCCACTCGCGACCCCCCAAAGCGAAATTGAAATTGTTGCTGAAACAAACCAAGTGTTCTGAATTTGTAAACTAGTTCCGAAATCTAAAAATGAAACCAGAACGATTGATTGTCATAACCGGTAGTTTCTTTATTGAATGAAACATTTTTCGAGGAAAAAAATACACATTTTCAGAAAAACGGTATGTTATGTTTACAAGCAGGTGTGATTTTGTTATTTTACGGTTTGTTGCGTAAAAAATAACAATTCTTTCAAGGTTGTTTCTTGTTCCCGCAAAAAAATTATGTTTTTTCAAACAGTAGTGCGATTTTGAATCCACAGCTAGAAATGAGCTGTGCTTGTTTACAATTTACGAACTCACATTTCGTTACCCCTAAGTTACTGTTTTCGAAACGGTTGTTGTTGGAAAAGTAATAGATCCCTTGAAATCGCTGAAGCAGAATTCAAAATATTATTTCTATTTACTTAAAATAAAATTAAAACTACATTCGGAAGATGATGCATCCTCATGGATTGTACATCGGTATAGAGAAGGAGGTTTTTCTTCTTTATTTACGGGAAATAAAAAAGCTCTTTGTTTATGTGCAATACCGTTTTAAAATACCACAAATTTATAATATCAGGGAATATAAACGCATATTTATTCACAGTTCAGATAAACACTTCTGTACACTATCTATATTTATCTTTTAGGGAAACGTCATTTTCTATACACATGAATAAAAATTGTACTTTTCAAGAAGCCATATTATTGATGACTGATCATGGCACACAACAATAATATTCGTCTTAAACAATATGAAAGTATCATTATTAAATGCTGCAATTATTTATGTGAATGATTCTAAATTTGAATATAAAGTTTGCCTCCAACAGCCTGTTCTTAATTAGGCTTGTACAATGGATGCCACGGTAAAAGCCCTAAAATATAACTTCTCAATAAAATATCTAATGAAAAAAGCAGGATCCAGAAATTTTACAGGGTTTCTACAATATCTATTATACCACTGTTACGAAAATAACTGCTTGCCATGGCGAATAATTTTGTCTAGAAACAAATATATTCCTGTTAGGGCACAGAGACTATGTTAAATTAAATTAGTGAGGGACTGATTTGCTTGATTTAAGCATCTGATAGTAATATTAGCAATAAATGAGACAATCTTAGCACAGCAAAACAAGGATAAATTTAAACATTTGTTATTCTTTAACATCCCATTTTGCTGTATATTTCCACTTTTTATTTTTAATACCATATCTAAACTTTGCAAAGGAAAACATTTAGCCAGACAAAAGACTTCAACCCCCGTAACTATCACTTGTGAAATTGTGGCACACCGCTTTTTGCTAAAAGCTCTGAAAGATATCTGCTTAGGGGACTGCGAGCGTCATTCTCCCCCCCAGAGAGAGTTCCTAAAAGGAAAAATAGGGGAGGGAGTTGGTTTTTATTCTGTGACCACCACGGCTCCCCACCAGCGAACACAAGACTTCAAAGCCAGTAAGAAAATGCAGGGATCTGAGTACCTGTTTGTTGCAGTTACAGAGGATACTGTGAATATTTATGAGGACCGGGAGTACAATCAGTAGTGGGAATAAAAAATGTTGGAGGCATTGTAGTTTCTTCTCCCTAGCACATTATGCTAAACGTTGGTTTCCCCAGTAAATGGTAGTGAAACCTTTTCAACAGCGGCTTAGAGACTTCAGGAAGATATTTCGTGTGAATATTTTGATCCGAAAGATGCTACTTAGGTGAAACGCTCTTTAGGAGTGCTCTGTGTATTACGGAAGCCAATTTCGAAGAGGAATTGTATTGAAATTCAATGTAATATTGTAATGCAAAGATGCTGTAATGTTCAGGTGCGAATCTAACCAGCAGCCAAGCATGTACTAAAGAGCAGATGATGTCCGGAAAATGTTGTAGAATTGGTTTTTTCGTTTGAGAAAAAGAAAAAAAAAACCTTAAGATTGACAGAAGATAAGGTAGCCAAATGATACTCCGATTTAAACTGCAAGAATGCTCGTTGAAATGTGAGATTACTGAGTTAAATCACAAGAGATAAGTGTCGTGTAAACGGGATGGGCAAGAGGGAAGGGAAAGGAGTGAAGACAAAATTATTATATTATGCGCGTGTATTTCGATGTTTAGAATCAAATATAACGATATAGGACGAAAAATAATACTATGTCCGGAGACAGAAACAATAGACGAATTCATCCAAAGACTATCAAGAAATTTCTTTACATCCATTGTTAATCATCCCAACAACATAATTGAATGCAAAACCTTCTTCATCAGTAATTTAAGAAGATATAATGATAAGAAAACGCGCCTCAACAAAATGGGCACTTCCATTCAAACCCCCATTAACTTAATAAATTCTACCTGCAATAACTTGCGATCTTCCTCTTGATTTTTTTTTTTATTTTTTTTTTTCCCTCAAATTTTATTAGATATTCTTCTGTCTCATTTGTTCCCAATTTTTACCGGGTCGATTTATTATTAATATTTCCTGGATATCCATTAGTCTGAATCTAAGGTATTAATGGTACTTCATTCAGAATAGAAACGTAAAGCACTGGAGCTCAATAAGGTATGTGATCTTTATGGGTGTTATTTATAATACTCGTTACACCACTACAAGAGATGGACAGTTTTCTACATCACTGAAAGTAAAGCGATATTGAAAAGTAATTTTTTAGATTTGTTTTTCTCAGAAATACAATACTGCAGCAAGCTTTCTCAGAATTATTAAGTCGAATGCAATGTTGTATCATCATTTCTTTTATGAATAATTGAAGCTGCCACGAATAGTGATTTTCATCAATTGCTGAAATATAAAATGTTTAAAATGTGGTTTTCTGTTCCATTAAAAAATCTACGTATAAAAAATAAACGGAATTTCATAATTTCCGTATCTGAATAATTTTAGTTATCTGAAAGCGATTTCGATTTCTGGCAAAGCATTAAAATCTGCAAATTTGTCCATAATATTTTCTGTTTCAGAATTTTTAAAAAGATGCTGTTCACACATTATGACCCTCTCCATCATCTCCAACAAAAAGCGATAAATAAGTAAGTTACAAGTTTAAAAAAGAAAACTCCTTTCATTTTTTTCTTTTTGGCAATTGAATGCAATGAAAATTGTGCAAAATAGGGGTCGAAAGTTAAATTAGTTTGTTTTACGCAGAGTTCTTTTTCCTGGTTCTAACTTAACCGGACGAATAGCTTTTCTGAGTTGTAAAGAATAGCCTCATATATCTCTTTTACATAAAGACATGGAAACTGCCTTGCTACTGAGAATTCTCTGACAAACCGGAAGAAATATTTCATGTTCTCTTCCTCCTCAACATGAAAAGGTTACGTTTCGAATTTAAATATGCTAATACATTCGGAAACACATTTCGCAATGATTGCAAAAGTTTAAGAAGTTGTAGTCTTTGTAAAGAAAGTTAGCCATAAAATTACTAATCGTTGTTTGAAAATTTATGAAGTCGATGTGTTATAGACAGTTGAGATCGTAGGTTTCACATTCTGCGGGCGTTAGACATTTTGCTTTGTTTAAAAGCTAGAATATTCTAAAGCTGTTAATTCTATTTTTCAACAAATGTTTCCTAGACCTGTCATATGAGAATTCATTTGCCGTGAAAATCTAAAGAAAAATAGTCTGTGACATCATTATTTGGTAATACATTGAAACTTGGTTAATTTGAATGTTTTTAATTCGAATTTTCTCTGGTCCCTTGAATTTCCCATTAGCATAATGTTAAAATATCTTCTGTAATTCGAGTTTATTTTGATTAATTAGAAGCCATAGCTATTTTTTGAATTGCTAGATTGTATTCGTCTGTCAAATATTCTGTACTTTGCGTTCTCAGTGATCGTTGGTCAATAATTTTTTAACACCCTTTTTTCAATCGAGGACTTTACTACTGTACAATGTGATCAATCAAAAAAGCAATAAAATATTTCCAATCTTTTAAAATCTTAGAACACGTTAAATGTAAATTGTGCTGTTTTCGCACTGTTTGTTTATTAAAATTACTAATCCACTGAATTTATTCAATTTTTAATTATAATTATCATTTTTTAAAACTACTAAAAATCTTATTATAATTATTATTACTTTATTACAGTTAATTGCTGCTGATTTATCATGCATTTGTTATGAAAACTGTTCGATATTAAAAATAAGTCTTTCCTGCCATTTTTCTTTGAGATTGTCGTTTTCTCTTGCTGTACTCATTTCTAGATTTAATTTTTCTTAATTCGAATTTTTGGATAAATCGAATTTTTATTGTGGTTCCGTCAGACTCTAATCAACCAAGTTCCACAGTAAATATGTACTTGTTTTTAAAATTGTAAACGTTTTTCGATCATCTTGTAAGTTAGTTTCCTGATTTAATATTACACGGTGTTTTAACTTGAAGAACGATGTTAGGTTTCAAACAAGCCATAAAATTATAAATTGTGAGTTCGAGAATTTTTGTAATCAATATGTTATTTAAAATTCGTTTGTTTACAGTCGTCAGACATAAAAAGCGCCGCGAAGGCGAATTTGTAGCACATTTATTTCATTTTGTAACGCTAATCATTACAAAGGGGGCCGAAAATACATATTCTGATCGCCACTTAGCCTTGTTGCGCCAATGCCGTAGAGTTAATAAGAACAATGTTGATCTGAACTTTTTCGACCTTTAGTAAGTAACCAAATTAGAACTCTTAAAATCATTCATTTTGAAATAAAATCGTAAAAAAATGAGCTAGTTTTGTTACAGATTTTGTTTATAGTTCTTCCTATTACAGATCCTAGATATTATCTTGACAGCACACACTGCTTTCAATTAGTCACCGCAATTCTGAGTGTAGTCATAAACCTCTAGCCACATCATATCTGAAAGCACTGAGCCCTTTTATCTATCCATGACAAAAAGGTTTCTCATTGATAATCTCATAAAGTTGTCGTCATCAAACATTTAACATGAAACCCAAGTTAAATTTATAAACCAAGAAACTGATAAAACATTTTCAAGATTTGAGGAAAGTTATAATGAACATAACTTGATAAAATGATGATAACGGTATAATCTTAAACTGCACTTATGTGCAGGGGAGGATAAAAAGCTGCCGCTAGCTTTCCAGCCTGGAGGAAAGTTGCAAACTAGAAAAAAGAGGAAAAATTATCAAGTATTCAAGATAAAGTATTTAAACCCATTTTGACATACATGGCATTCATAGTTTGAATGCCATTTCAGCACAAAATTATGAACTCATTATTTATACCAAATATGATTTTACTGAAAAAATGGATTTATTTTATTTATTGACTCAAGTTGTTCCTCCACTATGTGTTCACGTATATATTGTAACAAAAATCTTTCTGTGGGTGTATGGCGGAAACATTCCAACACACAGGATAATGGAGAATGAAGGTTTATTCCCAAATATTCAGGAAAACACGTAGCATCGGTAACAGGAACAATAAATCTTGAACTTCACTATCAGTGAATCAATCTGCACAAGAATCAGGGATGAATCTTGAGTTGCTGTTGCAATCTTTCCTTAATTTCTCCTCAAAAGTCTTGAAGGTTTTTAAATTCCTTTGGGTTTTAATTAATATAGTTTTAACTTGGGTTTTTAGAGTTATTATTGTTATTTTTTTACCATTGTGAAACGTCAATTTGATTTTATCTGTATATTTAAAAAAAAATCTTTGTATTTAAATTAAAGTTGACATTGGGGTACAGATCTCTGGGAATCCCATTTTGAAAAGCGTCGTTCTACTGTTGCTCTTGTCTTGTTGATTGTTTTAATCTTTTTATAATATTAACAACTTTTAACTAGAATGTTTTTAATTATTTTATAGATTTTATCTCAGAAACCCCCGTAATAATGCATTTTCAGGGGCATTTTCTAAACTTTTATCTGAAATTTTAATTGATTTGACTACCAGATCTGATGGGCCTATCATCTAAGGATCCCTCTGTTGATGCGAAAAGAATGATGATGGTTTTTAGCATATACCAAAGTTTTTAAGAAAGTGCTTTTGACTTGGTTGACATGGTATGGAGTGTTCTTGTCGCTTTTTTTTTTTTTTTGCTTGTGCTGAGGTTTGATTTTATTGTTGATCTTATTTTTTATGGTGTTTAAATCTGTATTCAGAGCGTTGAGCTACTCCTGTTATTAGTGTTTTATTTATTTGTTTTAGATTTTTATCTTTCACTTTTTTCTTATTTTTTTACTGTATATTATTCTTGGTTATTTCATTTTCTTTTATGCTATTATCCGCTCCACTTCTTTACCCTAACAGATTTTAAGCATTTTATGTATGTGGTAGTCTTTGTTTTTACTTTTGGTTTTATATAATAACTAAGAGCATTTCCATTGTAATCAAGTACTCCCCACACTAGGTGGGTTCAGCATTTGTGATCAGTCTTTCTCCCCACTTGTGTGGGTGAACAACTGTGTTTTATAACTCAATCTGTTTTAATTCACTGCCCCTGTTCAGGCCATAGTGCGTAAAATAAATTTAACTTGTTATCTCTCCGCCAACCGTTGTAGGCCTTACACCCGTTTGTGTAGGCTGGTCGGTGTGGGTTTAAAACAAAAAACTGAAACAAATAGATCTTGAACAGATTAGCAACGTAACAGACAACAATTCACAAGTAATAACAGTAACAGCACTTTCAATAGCGCTCAGCTCACCGGTTGTCCAGCTCGCACTGTAGACGGAACTCTCATGTCGTTCCAGTCGATCAACACACACTACTCAATACCGCTCGGCGTCTAACAGCTTACTAGCTCGCGCAGCGGATAAAACTCCAAGAAGGGATTCGCACTCCAAAGGCGATCTCAATCGATCAACATGCTCACGTCGATCAACATTCACTGCTCTGTGATCCCAGAGCGATCCTTATATAGTCTCCCCGACAAGCCGTGACGTCCCATGGAATTATCTAGTACATTCAAGCGTATCTCCTCTCCTAATAGATATATCGAGAAAAGGATCACATTTTTTGGAATCTTCGATTGGTCGCCAAATTTGTCGCGAAGTCGCCAAGGTCAGGGGTCTAGACCTGGCCGCTGGCGGTCATTCCATACTAACACCTGTGAAACCCTCTTCTCAACCATAAGATTAACATTGCTGGGAAGCGACTTTCCATGTTCGTAACAATATGTACGCAAATCAAGATATGCATTTTAAAATTTTATAAGTGACATCAGTGTGTCAAACAAATCTTACCAAAAATTAATCAAATTTGCGTTAATAATTTTTTAGAGGAATTATCTTTTCGTTAGTCTAGCAATTTAAATCATAACACCTGTTTATGAAATATAAATTCCTACCATAATACAGTAAGAATTCTCTCTTCCTTGACTATTAAGTAAAATGTTAATACAAGAGAGCTTACTTTCCATAGAAAGTACGGAACAATAATATTGCTCAGTAAATATAATATTATTATATTTACGTTTTTAAGTCTGGAAGGTAAATTTTTCTTGCCTCCGATAGAAAAAATCGAGTGAAAGATGAATCTTTCTATTATATAGAATTCAATTCCAATTTTTATTCGAATGATTGACATAATATTTAAGTTTTTTGAAAATGACTGCAGTGCATTTTTTTTTTTCATTTGGTCTTTTGCCCCTTACCATTATCAGAGAGTTGCTTCAATAGAAAATGTTCTAACTTGAAAAGAAAATCACCCCTTCCCCGCTATAAAAAAGTGGTGCAAAAGGCAACCCTCCTTCTTTTCACTGCTTTTACGTTATCCGGGAGAAAAGTTGATTTTCACCTTTTAGTAATTGAAAAATTTTCAGAAGTAAAAAAAAATGTGTATTTTCATTATTATCTATGAATATTACTTTGTTTATTCTGATTCCTTTTTTTCAAAAATTTACCTCTAGTTTATAGCATAATGTATTTGTAATTCGTACATGGACATAAATTAGCTGAATAAAATCTTCTAAAATGCTTCATTTATTTATTTCGTTTAAGTTTTTGAAAATCCTGAAATGAGTTTTTGAAGCGATTTCTGGTGAAACGTTAAAACTCTCACATCTGTATTCATTCATAATTCGTCAGATAAATTTAAATATTCGAATTTGAAGTGTACCACCGAAATGAATTTGCGAGTGATTTTAAACCAAAAAGTGGATATTGAAATAAAATCACGCAACAATTTATTTGTAGTCATTTAGGTATCTTTCATTCCAAAGCCATAGTCGTACGTAGCTTCAGAACAGCTGACAGAATTGACAAATCGAATCAATCACAGGACAATCCCTTAAAAAGCAAATTCTTCCACTCTGCTTTTCGCCTTATATATCTTAAAAAATAACTTCCTTTATTTACTTATTCTAATGTCCCACAATACGATTTTATCTAAATAATCTTTTAAATGAACATTTAGAATTGAGTTCTCTTTAAGCTAATTAACGTGTTCTGCCACAATTTATACTAGATGTCAGTACAGAGATTACACTAATTGGACGCCCCGGATGACTTGCGCCCATTTCCGGTCGTACTCTATCCCGAGATGGATTTCTTGGTGGGCAAGAAAGACCAAATCCTCTTCGCCTAGGAGGGTGTGGGCCTGCTCTACCCCTCGAGCAGTTTCGACCCCCATTTCCCCTCATTGTCAGCGATAAAAGCAAGAATGGATGGTCTGTAGGGTTGCATTTACGCTCCATAAGAAAGAGAGATAGGTATACACCCCCCTCCATCAGAAAACCGCCCAATAAGTCGCTCTCTTTCAAGATCTCGCCAAATTCAGAAAACTGTAAAGAACTGAAGAAATAGCTGAGTCATGAATTTAAAACAAAACTCATCTTTTCAGGCGCTAGACACTATATCAGTTGCTTCGGTCGTAGGATTGGACAGACCACACCGGGGACGCCAGCACGTCGAAATAATATATTCCACTGAAAAGATTTAGTGGGGATTTACTTAATAAGACGTAAGAATGTACAGACCACACCAGGAGACACCAGTCCGTCTGTCTAGCATATCCCACAAAAATATTTAGGTAGGATTTGCTGAAGAAAAGCTTCGAAAATCCGTGCGAATTCTGGAATGACGCCTTTAGGATTATCAGATTATCCGGATTTTCGTATCCCTCAATAAGCTTGCAGCCCGTTGAAAAATTATTAACTTTCCTCTCAATATCAGTTGGAAAACTTGGAAAAAAATTAAAATCTGCAGTAAAGCATAGATCTGAAAAACCAGTTATTCTCTGGAATGGAGTCAATTCATGCTCACGTGATACGCGACAAAAGTTGCTGCTTCATTTTAATTTTTCATTGCAGGGGCGTAGCGGTATAGTGACACTTCCGTACATATACGTTTCCGTACAAGTCATAAAACTGTCCATCAGCGCTCTTTTGACAGATGTGGTTTTGTGGCTGATAAGAACAAGTTTCGGTAGTGGTTGAAATACTTTAAACATTGTCTTCAGTCGTGACATTTTGCGAAATTTGACATACTCTCCAATAAAATTTGGATCGATTTGGATAATTTCCACATTATATGCTTTATTAGAGATTAATTACTGTTCAATGAAATTAGATAAATATGTTCGTCGAAAATCATGGGATGATTTTTTTTTCATATATAATACTAGCAGGATGACAGACGTTTCTCGGTCTTTTCAGCATCAAAACTTTACGGGTGACTAGAAACGCAGCTATGTTATATAAAAACATGCCATTTGTTTATTTATTAATATTATTTCATTCATAGAATAGCTACCTTTTGTGACCAGTTTGTTCAACCAAAATATTGATTTTCTTGGCTATTCAATTATTAATACTGAATGCGTAACTGTTTAAAATTTCACCTCTGTTGTTTGATAAGACTGAAAAATATGAATTTAATGGAGATTGAAATTTATGCAAAAATGAATAACCTTTTCTACGCCTTCTTTTGAAATAAAGCATTTTGATATTAAGTATTTTGGCCTAAATTTCTGCGCATTGTCAAATTTAAGAGTAAAAATTTGTAGGTAGATGATATTGTAATTGTAGTAAATATTTGATGAAAGAAATTATTCTTTTATTTGAATTATTATTTTTGAAAAACTAAATAAAATAACTTGAAAAATAAAATAAATTTACGAAAAACAATATCAAGAGTATTATTTTAAAAAAATCATTTAAATAAGATGCCAGCATTTTTCCAAATGATTAATTTTGCAAACAATAAAAGGGGTTTTTTTCATTTTTTTCTTAGTCGAAATATCTAAAAGGAAAGGACCCGACAAGTGCGACTTATTAACCCTCTGACTGCAAATCCCGTGATTTCCGCGGGGTTGGAAGCCAGTTCATTTTCTGCTGCATCCTGCGATTTTCGCAAACTAATGGGTTTACTTAGTACTTTTAAAGCGTTGAATATTATTACACTAATAAAGCCTTACATGTAAATAACAATTCGTTTGGTTCAACGGAATTTGAACATGTTTTCAAACATTGCATTTAAATAGTAACTCAAAAACATTATGCAGTCAGAGGGTTAAATGATACAAAATGGGTAACAATCGAGATAAATATATAAATATTTCACCTAATTGATCATTTTCTGCGCTGAAAATCTGTGAAAGATGTTAGATAAATTCAACTTTAATTTTTTTCTAGATGCATCATTGAATGGTAAACAAAATCTGTTGCTGGAAGCAAAAAATACTTACCAAACATTTGAACTGTACAATAATGCATGTAGTGTATGTTTTTAGTGATTTTAAAAAAAAAATATGTAAATTAATTCATTAAAATTCACCATAATTAGACGATAGAAACATACTTTAACAATGTACATACCCGCAGATTTTCAAAGCATAAGATCTGATGAATTTTTACGCAAGAGTTAATCCTTCACTTTCCATATTTCAAATACTATGTAATTATTTTCAACCAACTGAATTTAGATTATTGGTACCTTTATTAAAAGAAATTAATTTAGAGGGTTATTTTATTGCACGAGAAAGCATCGCATTAGGAAAGCTTGGAAACAAAAACCTTTTCTTCTCATAAAAGAAGTTATGTTTAAGTGATTGAACATTTGCTTTTGTATTAGTAAGTTACTTTCAATAATAAATCATAAAACTTTAAGTCTTCAATAGTTTTGTTATAGAAATATGTGACAATGTTTATTAACATAAAATAAATATTTTCACACTTATATAAAATATATAAAGTTGTTGGATAAAAAAGCATGTGTGACGCTACTTTGTAACAGCTATACTTTTTCCCTTTAAATTGGCAAGAAATAATTTTTAATCACAAAGTTTGAAGGAGTATTTTAAAAAATGCAAGATTATAATTTACAATTCATAAAAAACTAATTTAAATTATTTTCTACATCAAATTTCAGTTTTAAAATAGTTTTCAAAAGGGCTTCATACTAATTATGTTAAAGGTATTTGGAAAGTATAAAGATATCACTTAAAATGGAATCTTTACTTTATGAGCCATTACAGTTTAGCATGTTTTCAATTATTACAATCTGAGCTGTTGGGGATTGCAATAATAGACTGGGATTTATCTTATATCCATACACTAAAATTGAAATGTTCAAGTCTAGTCTCATATTTCCAAAATTTCTAATATATATACTTTTCTTAAAACTTTTTATTAGGAGAAGGAATAAAATTCTTTTTTTTTTCTCTTTCACTCAGAATTATAGTGTGTGGCTTGTACACATGTTTAAACATGTTGAAAGTTACAATGCTAATTATTTTTTAAAGATATAATAGCTTAAAATACTAGAGAAGAAATAATATATCAGATAATAGGAAAAAGTTATGTACAATCAAAACTCCATAGTCATTTTAAACTGATTGAGAAATCCAACTTTATGCACTTTAAATGCTAACTTTTTACTTATGAAAAGATCATAGATGTAACAAATGCTTCAATTCCAGAAATTCAACATTGATATGTTGTGAAGATAGTAAATTAATGATAGAAAATAACATCTGCATCAGGAAGTGGCTCCCTTCTCCTAGATTTTAATATAGGAATACAGTAGGAGACAATAAAGGAGGAAAGGAGGAGCATTAAATATTTTTTATAATATATGCAAAAACGGATTATCTTTAAACAGATCGGAAGTAAAATCTCAATTTACTATGGAGTCAATTACTTCTCGAGAGATAAACATAAGATGCGCGAATCTGATTTTGGAATCCATTGCACATCGTACAGGGGAAAAAAAGGACGTGACGTCATAGCACCGCGGAAGACAATGCACAGTTAGATAATAAATGACATGACTCATTGCATTTGTTATTGTGATTGTGACGTCACATGAGTTGACTCTATTTATAGATACTCTGTTATTTTGTATAACTGTTTTATTTCAAATTCTTCACTTGGGCTGGTTCCTTTATCCTTTAACTGCTGTGACAAATGTTTTGGCAAAACTTGTGTGAGAGGTCTCACAGACCGCTTGAAAAAATGCGTCAATATAGTATGCATTTTTAAAGAATGTTATGGATAAGTTATGCATATCTGGGTCATTCTCACGAAAAGCTGCTTTTTACAACCCCAGGGTGATAAAAATTAGAAAGTCCAACAAATATCCTAATATTTTTGTTCATATGTATAATTTAAGTTTTAAGAAAGCCATTCAATACGTTTCTACTAAAATAATTTTACTATTTTACTCTCATTTTTCAATGAAGATAAGGCAAAAGTCCCCTCCGTGGACATCTATATACATGAAATTCAAAATAATATTTACTGAAATCCGAGCAATTTTTTTAGAAATTGTATTTTTTTTTTTCAATATTAACTAGTTTAAAGTCTAGTTAAGATCTAACCTACCATTTTTTAAAAATTATTTTTACTTAGTAATTAAATGTTACACTTTGTCCCTAGCCAAATACGTCTCCCTCCATGGACAAAGAAAATAACTTTAATAAGATATCATAAATGGCAGCTCATGTCAAAACATCATGAAACAGTTTATAAGAGAGGCATAAAATTTGTTCTTCAAGGAAAAATTTTTGTTCTATTGCGAATTTATTAAATATATTCCAATTTATTAGTTCTATTTAGAGCTTGGCAAAGTTCTCAGCGTCCACTCAGTGGACATCATAAATAAGTTAAGAAACGTCTGATTTATAATTAAAATACAAAATTTTGATAGGTTCAGTATCGAATTTAATAAAAAATAAGTGTACCACTTTAGCCACGTAAAAACCAAAGCACTTAAAAATTCAAAACTTAGTTTTTGTCTCCTCCGTGGACACAGAGAGGATGGCACTGTCAATGAAAGAGACAAATGCTCAAAAATCATGATACAGTTAGATAAATTAACATAATATCAATTAAAAGTTCTTTGTTTGATATTTTTATGAAATTTAGTGATTTTCTTTTGTATTTTTTAAAAATCAAAATTGAAATTATATTCTCGAAAAGAATTAAGGAAAACAATTCATATAGAATATTTATAATATTAAAACTTCAATAATGTATAAAAAACATTTTAATAACTAAATTTATTTTTAGAAAAAATGGGAATATCAAAAAATAAAAAGACAAAGCGGTCAGATGCTCAAATTCAGAAGAGAAGAGAGCAGAAAAAACTTAATACGAGACTTACTAGATTGTTTATCAATAAATAAATATATGATATTCCTTAATTTAGTATATAACTTCATAATTTAACTTCTTAATTTAGTATCACTTTCCTGCAAATTGTTGACTTTCATTTATTTGAAATTGTTTGTAAATATTATTTAACTAAAGCACAGTCAGTGCCATTATTTAAAAAGTGCTATTTATATTAAAATGCTAAGTTTTCTTGCTCTAGTTTTTAATAACTAATTTTATTGTTTAATTATAAGAAATAAACCAGTACCAAATCTGCCCTATAAGTAGTCAATTATGCTTTCGTTAAAAATGTAAAAGCTCCTTTGACTATGATGTCTTCTTTGTAGACAGGTCAAAAATTTTTAAACTAAAAATAATAATAATAATTTAAAAAAAAACAGTGAAAAATAAAATAGAAAACTTGACCACTAATATAAGGTGATTTATTAAGCTAGAATGGAAACATCGATGCAATTTTTAAGATTTTTTGCATACTTTTGTAAAAAAAAATTATCTATTTGTGCCTTTTCCATGAGAATGACCCATTTATGAAATTCTAGTTCATTTAAATCAACTTTTTTAAAACACGAATCATTTAATTTTTATGTAATTGTAATCATATAAAGAATGAATATTTGCTTCATTTTAAGGAATAAAGCAGTTAATTTCATTAAGCATTCTTGAAAATATATGTCTTTAGTAAGTAATACTAACAGTTATATCATAATTCTAGAACAACGAATTTAATTGTATAGATTAAGATACCTTTTTTCTACAAGAATAAATTTTGAGATAGAATACAGTCAAAACACATTTTTCGAGAACACTGAAGTTACACTTTCATTTCATACATTTGTAAGCTGTTTTCCTCTTTTTACTGGGTGGAACATAGATTACATGTTTTTTTTCTTTTTTTTCTAATTTTTCCTTTTGATTTTAAAATTTTTTTCTCACTTTCATTCTGGCCATTAGTATACATCAATCCATGCCTATTTGGTCAGAATATTTCATTCTGCATTCGTTAATTTTTACATTTGTGTATTTGTCGGCTAAGTTGATCACACCTTCGTCAAAAAGTAAATCCAAGTGTCTTGGGGTTCTGCTTTAGAGCCTGTTTTTGCAAGATGTTTCAGATGTACGTGCACCAAAGCACAATATTGAAAAATAATATTGTGCTTTGCATACGTGCACGTACTTTGTATTGTGCACGTACAGCCCAATTTGGTTCTTTTTTATACACCATTTGAAATTCTTATTTCCATAAAAATTATCATCTTGTTCACAATCATTCGAAATATTCTCATCTTCATCCCCAGAAATCTCAGATTCTGTTTTGCGTTCGCTCTCAATATACGATATGACTGTTTAGAATCATAGTATTCTAAATCAGAAAAAAATATTAGCAACGTCTTTGATTTCTTTTTGAGTGATATATACAGGGCGTTTTCTTATAAAATTTGAAGCAATATTTATCACTTTTGCGAAAAACAAGCATCCGATGAATAGAGTCTATCACTCATAAAAACTAATACGCATCTGCTGTGAGTGGTCTTCCAGACCGCTTAAAAAGGAAACACGTGGTAACTAAAAAAACAATGAAGCTAGAAATGTGAAACTGGATATGAGACCTTGGCTGAATGGTTTAGAAAAGTAATAGAAAGGGTAGTGATCATTTTCAATTTTTACGAATGAAAACAACATTTTCTAATAGTCGTCTAGACTATTCGATTTTCGTTTTATGGCTTAACTGGGGTAACAAGACGTCTCAGAACCAAAATTTTGGCTGTTTGCCCCGGATTTTTCCCGAATTTCAACTAAATGCCGCAGGCTATCCTGGATTTTACTTCTAATTAATAGCTCATATTTAAAAAATATAAATTAGACCTAATTTTAAAAAAGTTAGATAAAACAATTTAATTTTAAATTCTCAACTTTTGCTATATGTATAAAATGGCCACACGCCCTGGATTAACCGGTACGGTTTCGATCTTCGACTCTATGTCCCGGATGGAAAAGCGTTCCGAATTTAAATCACTTATTTCATATTATCCCGTTTTTTACTTCACTAAATGGTTCATATAAAAAAATAACTAGATTTAATTCTTAATTTTTTTTATTTTTGGAATACTCTCTGAGGCAACTTT
>BGPR01000727.1:0-78343 GCA_013235015.1 Araneus ventricosus | reverse complement strand
GCGCTTGCCCATCTTGTTGCACTTTATATTGAACTGAGCCGAGAGTGGACAGAATTCTGGCGCAGGGCCCATTTGGATATAATTGGTTAAATCGGCTAAAAGCAGCCCTATAAATAAGATCATGAGATTAGGCCCATATGGGGCCATGGGCTCCATTAACCACGTCTTCGAGGTTTCCACATTATTCAAAGCGATTCAATTGAACGTAAGGAAAAGCAAGAATTTTTCTGTATTTGTTAAATGGCGGAATAGAAGTTCAAGGAAGAAGAAGGCGGGAAGAAGTATAGTTCTGCTTTCAGTCATTTTAACACTGGCACGAAGGTTAAGGCACAGCGCTTTCCCTGAAACTTTTGACACAAGAAAAATCCTTAAAAACTTATAGAAACGGGACAGGAGATACAAAGAACTAACATCCAAAATCAGTTAAATCTTAAAAATACACGTGAAAAGAGACAGAAAAGGTCTTTCCAAATATTTCACACATAATCTTCCAAGAACAGCAGATTATCTTAAGGCTTGTCAAGCTGTTTGAAGCATTGAAGCTCCCACATGGTCTGAAGATACATCAAAGGATTATCTCATGGGCTGTTTTGCGACGAAAAGACATGTGGCGTGTACCTCCTCTTATCTCTCAGTGGCAGGCAAATGGGAGCAAGCATTTTAACAGTGGGAGGTCTCTCTACCGATAGGGTTGAGTAAATATCTTCGGGTTCTTAAAAAACTTCTGGGTTTAGTTAATCGAAAGGGTATCAGTTTATCAGATTTATAGACGCTATTTACCCAACAATTTATTTGGGTGGAATGTGTCAATAACAAGAAATCTGCAAGTATGCCAGAACTGAATATTTTTGAGAGATTTTTTACAGTGGAAAAGTGAAAAATGAGAGGACTGGCATTTTTTTTTTTAATGTTGACATAAGGCTTGTCTTACAGCTAATTTCATTCAAAACTAATCATTCTCTTTAATTAAGAGTATTATCTCTGCGTGTTCTTTACGGGATTGTGATATGAAAAAATATTTAATTAGAAGATGGTTTTGACCAGGACTTGTGATAGCTGCTGCCTGCGTGTGTTTTTTTTTTCGTAGCGAAAATTTTTTGCGACTGCTGTTGCACATATAGATTAAATAAGAAATAAATCATTGATTGCACATCAAATTCATCTAATTTTTAAAAGTTATTAACTTTTCTATTGCTTTTCCTCTATTATCTAGGCAAAAGAAAACTCATAGAGAGCTATCATTTTATTATAAAAGATTTTATAAAGCCACTTTACATGTGTTCTTGATTTTACAGCTTATTATTATTTTCTAATAAAAACAAATAACTAAGTAAATGCTCCCATTGCATTAGAGTAATATTTGGCTATTTTTTTTTATTTACTTTCATAAAGCTTTTTTTTAATAACTTCAAAGCTAATTATTATTCAGGGAATCTAAAGAAAAATTACTTAATAATAAACAGAATGAAGTAAATTAATGCCTTTGTGATACTTGTCCAATACAACACGCCAGTTTAATTTTAGAATGGATTGTGCATCTTGCAGGAGGAAAATAGACGTGACGTCATAGAACAGCTTTAGACTACTTGCAACTAGATGTTTGGTGACATGCGAGGTTACGTTTATCATTTCACTGCGACATATTTAATTTCAAAAATAAATAGTTGTGACAGCTTCACAGCTTATTGTCGTGTATTGAAACGAATAATAAAAAAAATCATAAATAGAACCGGTATGTCTCTCAATTTATGTTCATTAACTGTTTTTGAATGAAATAACAATCCTTTAAACTAACGGCTTTATTGGTGCTGACTGACAGTGAAAATAAATAAAATGTACTATATAAAGGAAAGCAAAAATAATAAAAAAGAAACTGCCAATGTTAAATTAGCATTATAAATTTAGTTTCTAAAAACACAGCTAAGTGGACTAATTCGCTCTACCTTGCAAAGAAAATTAATCAACCAAAAAACTCAAAAGGATATTACTTCTCTCAAAAGTGAAATGAAACATATAATAAAAATATATAATAAAATATAACATAGACAAACAAATATAATATAGTTAATTATAAAATTATTTAATAAACTTTACCTATTATAACCAATTTGTCAATAGCATATTTCCTGCAAAAAAAAGCTGTTAATTTCGGCAATAAGAAAAATGTTAAGCCAATGGGCTAACTTTCATCTGCATTTACAATTTAAAATTACAAAATAAAAAGAAGTAAAAATAAAAATCAGTAAATAAAATACGATATTTTTATTCTTAATTTAAGTCGGTTAAAATATGTTCCTTTTTCAAAACATTCCAAAATGTGTTTTTTCGTAGCCCTAAGAAATCATAATACACAAAGGAATGCATGGAGGAAAATATAATTGATCTTTTATTTTATATTTCTGGAGTAAGATCCTCAAATGAGATAAATTGCGTCGAAGTGTAAAAACCTACGTTATAAGAAGTATAAAAAGGTTAATAGTACCCATGCAAAGAAAACAATATTAGTGATGCAAAATCGAGGCAAATAAAAATTTAATATTGCGGGAAACGACAACGTCCTTTAAAAATATAAAAAGGTGGATTTTCTCTAAGTTAAAATGATTTGAACAATAGGGCTTGAAATGACGTGTGTTAAAAGCTTCTTATTCTGCTAAAGTGCATTGGGCCAGTCAAAAACAATACTCAACTAAAGAATTAGTTAAAAATAAATAAAAAGTTAACTTTAATTTGCCTGGTAAATTTAACATTCATCCGATATTTTGTCAAAAATGTTAGTTTCCTTTTCGCTGTTAAGCGACTCCATAGGCAATCGCACTCCTCAGTTAAAGAAACCCTAATTTAAACAAACAAGAGAAACTACTCTTCCTTTTTATTACAATTCAACCAAAACTGTATCGAAATCTAGTTTTGCCGCCAAAGTGATGAACTCGCAAGCAAGAGCGATTCTTCGCCAAATCGGGGAAACGCAAGGCGAACAGGGGGGTCAAAGGGAAAGTATTAAGAAGTGGGCTTCTTCGACCCCGAACCCAAACATTGTCCGTCTGTCTTCAAAGATGCGTTACCTTGTGTTAGTGCTCGTTGCGTTTTGCGTTGGGAGTATTCGCGGTGAGAATGTCCGCATGGAAACTGTTTTCGCCGTTACTGCATGCCGGTCAGCATGCCTTGATGAGGTAAAAGGATCTTTTCTATCACTTTTCCCCCTTCTACATAATGATGATGATTTTCTTTTATTCTCAATGGAAACTTTTTCTGTAATATATCATTGTAAGCTCGGAACATTAAAAAATTGCCGTTTCCAACATTTTTAAATACGAATTTTCGGAAGATATTTAGAAATAAGATTTAGCTTAGATAGATTAAACTTTATAATTTTTTTTTTCATTCTTTCAAGAGTACCTTTTATATGCTCATAAATAAGTTAGCGGTGGGGTAAACTGGGCTACCTCGTATTGCGATATAGTATATAACAACTATAGCAATTCAGATTATTTCCTACTGTTGTATTAAAAATGCATCTCATGGAAAAGTCTTGGCTATATTTAACCAAGACATACAGAATTTTATTACTACTCATTGCCTAGGAACTAGCATAATACGGTAATTTTGCCTAAAGGCTGATAGAAAAAAAAGTTTTATTCAAAATTACGTAAAACACAATCTGTAAGGCAACAAAGTGTAAGTTCCATGCATGCCATGCAATGAGCAAAATAATTAACGCATATTCAGTAAGGATATTTTGTTTCTTACAATATTTTTTATCATACTTTCGCCGCAGATGATAATTAAAATTAAATGTAGCAAAATTTGTAAGTATTTTCTAAAATTCATGATTTTCCATGACGAAATAGCATTCAATAATGATGCAGTTCTTGATTGTCAAGCTCTGAATCAAATTTTCTTACGAAACAATACTTTCCAAATTTTTTATTATGAATCGTCGTTACAATTTGTTTCATTAATTTCTTTACGAAATCTTTATTAGTAATTAACAAAATATTTTTTATGGAAGACTTCTTTCTTTAAAAAGCACAATAGTGTCCGACATCGAGGACAATTTTTGAAATTTTCTTTGCAAATTTGCTACTAGAATTTGAATAAAAGAGTTATGGGATTTGAAGCAACAAAGGCTGTTATCCCCATTTGATACCTTACGTGATGGTTTATGTTTGACTGTATGCCAATGTTTGCGTGTAGTTTAAAAATGATTATTTGCTAAATTCAATGCACAAATTAGAGTTGAACTTTGATTATATATGAAATTCTATGCTTGATTAGTTAAAGGTAAAATAACAAGCGATGAGTTACTGAATAATGAATTTACATAACATTGTGGAATTTTCTGTCTTGTCACGACCAATATCTGAATTTTTTAGTCGGCTCAGTGAAGCATCAATATACTACGTTTTCAGTGCATTGTACTATATGCTATTAACAAGGCAAACGTAAAATTTAGGTATGCGTCTTTTTTATTATGTGTAAGCGAATTGAAGATGTTTCATTTCTCTTTCAATTCACAAAGAAAGTCTCGCTTTTACTGCAAAACGGCACTTCAGAGAGGAGACTAATGCTGCAAGGCAGAATTATTTTTTCAAAGAGGGTTCATAGTTAAATTAATGTTTAAAATATAAAGCAAATGTGTTATGGCATGCAAACAACAAAATGTGGAGAGCGATCCTAAGTGGACTCGCTAAGAAAAATGACGGCGGTACGAAAACTTACACAGCGCTGTATTCATTCAATTAGAAATTGTAATTCAGAAATAAAATAAGAATTGTAAGAATAAATTTTAGTTTAAAATGTACTCTTAAAATTTGATTAATTATTTTAAATTGAACTTATTTCACTTTATATTTCATTAATGCTTCATTTCCTTATTTTTCCCTCTTTTGGGAGCGTGAAAAAACAGAAAGAAAGTGGGGTCTCGGGAGGAAACAATTTAAAAAGCCATGCTTAAGATTCTTGAAAAACAAATCTTTTTTAGCTGTGAGACATTGATGTAATTTTTTATCTGCAAATCTGCTTGATAATTATACCTGCCCGAAACAGCAGATATATATATACCAAATTTTTGTAACAGGCATTGCGACCATTTTATTTATTTAATTATTACGATTACATTAACATGTTTGTATCTTTCAATTTGTCAAGAAAAAGGTCGCATTCCACGTATGATTTTTTTCTGCAGAAAATTGCATAGATTTTTCAAAAATCATTTTGAATTCAAATAACACTGTCTTTATAACATTCTAAAATATTTCTGTTATGCCTAGGGCAAAAAATGGCAAGTAAATGAACTAAATATTTGTAGGAAGCAATAAAATACACCATCATTCGCTAATTTTGCTTCTAGTGAAGTATTTAAGCTGAAAAATTTATTATTATTAATTTTGAGACAAAATTCTATGTAAAATCTTAATTACAATAATTTACTCATCTGTTTCTTCTTTTTATCCTACAAAATTTCTCTAAAAAGTGCGTGTAGTCCAGTTTGAAAATCAAAGGCGTGTGTTTTCATCTGATGATAGGGCATGCGACTTTGAATTTTATTTCCATAGATAAAGTATTCATCATTTATAAACTTTGGAATAAACGTATGCGTACACAGTTCTTTACTCTTAGCTAAGACAAACCCATTTCTTTTCTTTTTGTCTTTTCCCTTTTCATCTGTTTTTCTCCCTTGAAAAGGCGTAAGTCAGTAATCAGCGCTGAAAATGTTCAAAACGTACTTCAATGTTTCCCTTGAGGGATGGGATCACATACCTCTGTCTAATACATAAGGGATGCGCACCAAATCCCTTAGGTGTTAAAAACTGAATCTAATCTAAATTCACTGACTTCAGAACTGTCTGTCATTTGTCATTGCTATTTTCTCACGTAATCTGAAACCCCAAGATTTCCAGAAGCTGACAACTCATTTTAAGAGTGGTGCAGTTCCTGCAGGAAGGCGACCCGAGTTCAATTGACAGACAAGGGCTGTTAACGTGTAATCTACTTGTAAAAATACGAGAATTCTCATTTATTTCGAAATATAAGTCTTGCATCTCACCAGCAATGCTTATCCTCCCCTACTGGGGACTGAGGCAGACTTTGCCCCCTAGGAACCATCTGTTTGTAGTCCCCAGCGTGGGATTCTCGAAAACGGAGAAGTTGGCCCAGAAAGATTAAATGATAGCAGGTCAAAGAAGGTTAATAACGCGTCCTTCCCCTCCCTGTTACAGCATGCCACAGCGGATCTGCCAGAGCCTTGTTTGCCAGATCCCTCAACTGCCTCTCTGAGGGATTAGCACATTACGTCAAAAGTCTGACAAATTTCGGAGCTATAGATGGATTTTGTTAAAAAAAAAGATCATAGACTGGAAATCTTGGGATTAGTTGCTTTGCGTTGAGCGATAAAAATAGATTACGTTCAATATCAGGGTTTCTCAAACTTTTTTTGTTGACGACCCCGTTTTCAGATAAAAATATTTTCACGGTACTAATTTCATGCGAACAATTCCATAGCGACCCCAAGATTGGAAAATCAATCTTAAAAGAAAGCGTTAATTAATGATAAATAATAAATTCTTCTTAAAAATAGTTTTGCGTTCAGTGATAATAATTGTTTACGTTCAATACCAGGACTTCTTAATCTTATTTCACTAATGACCCCATTTTGAGAGGAAAAAGATTTCGTGACTCTTAAATTTCTTGCGAAAAATTCTGTCGCGTTCCCAAAATTGGAAAATAAATTGTAAAAGAAAGTGTTGATTAATAATAAATAATAACAAATTCTTTTTTAAAATAATTTCACGTTCAGCGATAAAATTAAATTGCGTTCGTTAAGTTAAATCGGGACTTCTTAAACTTTTTAGAATAGCTACCCCTTTTGAGTGAAAAACATTTTTGCAGCTCTAATTTCATGCGAAAAATTCTGTCATGACCCCGAATTCAAGTTTAAAACGAAAGCACTAATTAATGGTTAATAGTAATATTTTTTAAAATTTGTCCTGCAATAAATTTTAATGAAACTTTCAACGTCAACATGATAGTATTAATCATTTCCTTACGAATATTAAAGAATTTTCTTAAGAAAAGTAGAAAAAAAGAACGCGACCCCAATATTGTTTTGTTCGACATCATCAGTTTTCGAAACCCACATGTTAAGAAATCCTGTTCATTGGGTGCCATGGTTTCGTTTTCTATTTCGAAGTCCTCTGAATTATCTTCGATTTTTACTGTCATCAATGCTTTCATTGATACAAAAATGTACGTATGTTAGTTATTAATTATATTTTAAAGAGTTATTATTTCATTTCTAGTATACTGATCTAGTCAAGACAGAGAAGAATTGCAAAGATGATCGTAATTGCACAATGGTAAGTTACCATCAATATTGCTTTTTAAAACAAAACTATTCATTCTGAAAAAGCAATAAGACATTGTATAGGCCTCATCATTAAGCATGTTTTTATACTTTTAATAAAAGAAATAAAGAGGTAACTGTGTAAAAAGACTTTCATATAAAAAGAGTAATGTGAAGGATATAACAGAAAAAAATTTTATCAAAGAAAAATAAATGTTGAATAAGAATTTGAACATTCTCCACAAACATTTGTGTTTATAAACCTCGGTTCCTTCTTTTTTATTTATACTTTCATTATTTATTTTATTTTTGTTAGCGTCAGAAATGCAAATAATGATAATTTCTGCAGATACAGCTTAAAAGAAGTAAACCACTGCTTTTTTCTTAATAGTTATAGTTTTTTAGCATTTTCATCGTAAGAAGGATTTCCCATATTTGACATGATTTTACTACTGAGATATGTTGAACCCAAGCACTTACATATTACATTATTTTTATTTATTTCGCATTTATTAAAAGCTAATAAGCGTTGAAAAATACTCCTCATTTATTTTTGATGAAATATATCATTACAACTGCAGGATTTTGATCGATAATTCTTTTTTTAAAACTTGACTATAAGATACCGGAGGCTAGATTTACTTAGCTGATTTATTTTAAGTTTTGCTGCCATTCACCTGTTGAGCTACCCTCCCCGTTATTTTGATACAATAACTTACAGCTCTGGAAAAAAGAAGTCTTTAAAAAGGATAAACTGACTTTTATGACATGAAATCGAATCTTCTTTTATAAATCGAATTTTTTTTTTTCTTCTATCGAGTTTTAAAAACTATATAGAAATAAATATGAATTAGCCAATTTAGAGCCAAGCACGAAAAATTCGGCCGCTTCGAAAATTTCGAAACTTAATTCTGCCAATTAGCTTTAAAAACGTTTCATTTTTTTTAAAGAAATATGAAACTCATATTTTATAAAATCTAACCCGATGTTTCCTTATATATTATCAAACTTACTGGAAAAGTGTTTTTGTGTTCTATTTTCAGTGCTGGGAGACTTGTGAGATGATGCATCAGAATTTAAAACTTTGGGGATCCTTGTGCTCTGTACCTGAAATTTGTGTGAGTATATTTTAAAATATTAGCAGTAATACTTCTCGACAGAATTTCTTAAATTGTGTATTGGAGATATACTTGTTTCTTACCACTCCTGGTCTCGGTACGAAAGGAATCCTTGCATTAAGGTGATGGTATACCAAATTTCGTCAGTAAAGTTTTGAATAATGAGAAACATAAATAAGGGTTGCTTTTCTTTTTAATTTTAGACGTTGTCAATCTTTCAGAAAACAGATTTTAATTAGAAAATGTTTTAAAAAGTATCTTGAATTTCTGGACAGGATGAGGTTTGACCGATCTTCAAAACTCAGACCAGTACAAGGTTTTAATGCATTGTGGCGTTAGACCTTTCATATCATTAAAGGAATTTGACAATGAAATATTTCCTTCTTTATCGTGTATGAAAGAAATCGTAATTTTAAGAAAACATCATGTACTGAAATTCATTTTCTGCAAAACAGAAATATGAATGAAACCTTTATAAAGTGTAAAAATGTGCAGTTCTAAAATCAAACTTCAAAAATTTATGCTTAGATAAAATAAGATTAATATTGACTTAATAAATAAATCGGTGCTTAGTAAATGTTGCTTTGTTAAATAAATTGGAATTGTATAAAAACAAAACGGATTTAAATTATAGACCGTTTTAAAAACGCATTCTGTGTCAGTAATTAACGAAATATCAATTCCATATCTATAATAAAATAAACTTAGAAACGATTTGACCAGAAAAATAAGAAAATGGTTCGTAAATGAAAAATCAATCACCAAACATTCTTAGTAATTCTTGAACAAATCAACATTGTTACATTTTATATTATTCAAATATGCTACGAGTTTGCAATTATTTCAAAACTGTCGATTCTTTGCCGGAAACTTTGGAGCATAATCGCCAAAAACCAAACAATTAAGAAAACTTTTTTATAAAAAACCCGAATATATTCTTAGTAATTCATTATCACATCAACTTTGTTACATTTTATATTATTCAAATATGTTGCGAGTTCGGAACTATTTCAACATCTGCCGATTCAACGGAAACATTCGAGCGTAATCGCCAAAAACAACTAGGAGAAAAATCTCCAGTTGTCGCCGCTGCCATTAGCCGTGTTGCTACTTCTAATAACATATTTTATGTGTATCCGATTCCCTACTAATGGCCCTTTACGATAGGCTTGGTTGTAGATAGTCAGCTCAAATGCATACTTTCTGCTGCGAATGATCAGCAGTGAAAAGAAAGCTCTATTTTAGCTCTTAACCGCCAACAGCATGGCCGAGTCGTCGATTTTTATTACAAACGATGAGATCTGGTGGGAAAAAATGGAATTACTGTTATCAGTCTTGTAATATAAAACATTGAATTGAACACCGCAAAAAACTTAATTACATCGTTTATTTGGTAGGTTCTTTTTTCTCTTATGAAAGTTATTTCTGAGTGTGGATTTTTAGAGCTCGTGTTGCAAATGTTGTTTCAAAGATCGTAAACTTTATTTCAAAGGAAAGGAAGTTTTTTTGTTGATTTATATTTAAAATGTATAATCTCCACTATATTAAGAAACGTTATTTTTCTAATACGTTTTCAGTTTTAGAGAAAATTTAAATTCCATAACTGAATTTCGATAGTGTTTAGATTAAAGCGTTTAGATTTAAAGTGTTAGATTTTTTAAAAAATAAAGTGTTAGATTAAATTTAAAATGCTCGATTAAATCTAAAATGTTAGATTAAATTTAGTGTTAGATTAAGGTATTTAGATTTAGATTAAAGTCTTGAATTTTAAATGAATTTGTTGACTTAGTGTGCATAAATTTGAAATGTAGTTGTAAAAATAGTATAATTTAATATGCTTATGCTTTGATTTCAGTTGCCTGGATGTCAAACAGCGTGTAAAATGTCCACCAATAATTCTTTAAGTAAGTAAATATTCTTTCCTTGTATAATATACGTAAGAAGTAATAATTTTAAATTTTTTGTATGTGCTATTTGTTTATTCACAGAGCTAGCAAATGTTACAACTATGTGTGAACAGAGAAGAAATCAGATTTTAAAAACCCAGGGCCAACTAAACCTCCTGGACGAACTTGCAACACTTTTGACTATGTCCTATCTTTGCTCCATTGGTTTTATTTGGCCACAGCTTGTTAATCTTTTCCCACCCCATTTTGGCTACAAAAAATATTCCGCGATCCCATTTATGAAAAAAAAAATATATATATTGATTTGAGATCCGAAATGTATACATAAGCAGAAAAACAAAATAGAAAAAACAAAGTGTTAATTGATGATAAACAAAGGGAAATCTGCTTATTTGTAATATTTTACAGAACTATTTTAAATCAAGAAGGCTTTCTGAATTATTTTTCCTTATTAAAACTGAGGAATGAAGCAGAAACGCTTAATGTTTCTGTGACTCCAAAATTTAATTTACGGACCCTACTTGGGGTAGAGACAAATTGCTTAAAATCATGGATTAGATCAATTTCCTCACTGTGTATTTAACTTAAAACCAATCTGAATTAGGAAGAAATTTTTCAAAGAATTAATGTCGTCATTTTTAGTGTCACAAATAATTAATGCAGAAAAATGACACAAAGCATTTCTGACATATTTATTGCAGCTATTTAATATTTGCAATATGACAAATCAGCAGTGACTTTCAACCGATTCTAAGATAGACCGAGTTCTGAAATTCAGTAATCAGGCATGCTCCTCTTGGCCCAATAGTAGAACAATTATCCGAAGCCCAATTATGCGAGTCGATTTTGGGAGAAAAAAAAAAAGATACAAAATGCATATATATGTAATGAACCTTCATACATAATTTATTTTGTGGTTTCTTTTTATGTAAATCCTACAATGTTTACAATTTTATGTACCTTATATTTAGACTTAATTTCTTGCATCATAGGTTTTTTTTCATATCTGACGTCACCTTTTGCTTAATTTATGAGCTTTATCCAATCATTTGCATTTCCGCGTATTAGAATCGGCCCGTTCGACGTTTAATTCAGACAGTTGGAGTTCTGCTGCGTCTTGTTTCGTCCCTGTTCGCCTTCTTTTTTCTTGATCTATTAGACTAGCTCAAATTATAAATTTTAAAAACGTTAATTTAAAAAAAAATTGTTTTACATTGAATGCGATCAGTTTCCTATGTATTCTGAGAAGATGTTTTAACCGAGTGTTAATTTTTAACAGATGAAAATGATGCATTGATACCTTTCTCGCTTACCACAAAGTTCGATCGTGACACAATGCGTTACACCTTGCATTGGATTCCTCAACGTCTTCCCGAGAGCAGAAGAACGATTCTTTACACTGTCCTTTTCAAGGATAAGGGTGAAGACTGGCAGATAATAACTCAGGTATGTTCTCTATTTTCTTTTTAACGTTGATATATGCTATATAGTTATTTCTGGTAACGTTGGTATATAATAGGGCTACTTAATTTTTTTTTTCCACTCACGAAAATTTTTCTAGCAACCTCAACTGTATTAATAAATAAATAAAAACCACCAATGAATCATTAACTAACAAAAAACAGAAGGCAATTTAGTCGATTATATTTATTTGTAAAATTTTAATGAAATGTTTCTGAACAAAATTGTTCAATGAAATATTTTTCAGAAAATAATCTTAACGATGAAGAATCTGAAAGAATCGTTGACTGTGAAGGTTTCTCCGACCCCAAAATTCAGGTGCACGACCTCACTATTCACTTAACTTAAAAGCTCGAGAACACTCGTGTATCGAATTATCGCATTTTTAATCTTAAAACTAGAATTTAATCATTAATTACCTTTATTATATTACACAAAAATTGCGAAAAATCTATAAACATCTCGAGTATTATATGCCTTCTGAGATGAATGAAAACGACAGCCCCTGTCGAAAACAGAAGGGGTCATCTTATTAGATAGCAAAGAAAATTATTCAGTTAAGGCGTTAAGAGTCGGTACTCCTAGTAGTAAGAAACCATGGGTACGTAAAAATGGCGATGTTTACGATAAATATTATCATTGCACCATCATTTTATTTATGAAAATTGCAAGCTTCTTCTGCTATATAAAATGGACCTAAGTTGCACGATTTCTTTTTTATTTTTCAACAAAAGTTGCGTTAATCTACATAAAAAAGGGTAAGGAATGTGTGCAAGAAAAATAATAATGAAATTTAACCATAGTTTAACTTTTGAAATAAAAATTATTTATTTAAAAATATTATAGTTTACTTAAAATTTATTTTAAAAAACTTTACATTTTCAGGTAAAAAAATTTAGTACGTTAATAACTTTATCGTTCAAAATTAGTTAGCAGTGATGAAAATATTAAATCACTGCGCAGATAAGGATGAAGTTTAGAAAAGTGTTTGCTTTTCATAATGTTAAGTAAAAGGGAAGCTTCTATATCCTTGAATCGAACCAGAAGCTGGATCCTGGATCCCGCCGAAAAAATTAAACTGTTATAGGTGCGGTCATACAGAACATCAATGGGGGGGGGGTCTACGAAATTTTCACAGCAATTTCGTCTCATAAATTGTTCGGTATTTGTAAGCAAAGATAGTTAAAAAAAAAAAAAATGCCTCAACTTAAAGATCTTCATTATAATGCATGGGATAATTATTTAAAATTAAATTTCCTTTTGTGCATGTTTAATTAGCTCTCCTTTTTTATTTAATTCCATAATTAACTCTCCATTTTTACTTAATTCCTATTTATGGAACCCCATCAAATAGAATGGACGAAAGCGGTGTCGCGAAATTTTTATCTTTCCGAAGAGGAGTCGTGAGGTGGAAAATGTTTTAACAAGCTGTCGTTAAGCCAATTAAGAGTTTCAGAAAATTACCATTTTTCAAGTTCCCTCCCTACTTCTCATTTATGCATTTTCTTTATCAAATGCCTTAATACTTTATAAAAATGCAGGATATATCAGGCCTCGTCATCGTTCCTACCTTGATCAAGAATAACTCTTCAATTTTAAAAAGAGTTATTTTTAATTTTGTGTGTTTATGTGCGGTGGCAGCGATTGGGAGTTATAAGTGGAGGAGGGGGGGGACAAAAAATAGAGGCACAACTAAAAGTAACCAGGCGTGTTGGGGGTAGACAGCAAAATTTAAAAAAGTTAGCTACAAAATGATAAATTTTTGATGCTCTGAACGAATTGGGACAGAGAAGTAAAAGTTGACAGTCAAAAGTTGTCAAATGAAATAAAAATTAAATTTTTGCCTCAAAAGTAAGGGGGAGACCTTGCCCCCCAACTCGTCGCTACTGTGTGGATGTGCGCGTGTGGGTGTCAAATGTCCTCTGATTGATGTGGCACGGAAGTTTAGAGATAGGGGTGCCGACTCGGGTGTCATCCTCGTCATCTGACCATGATTCAAAATTACGAAGTTGTGTCCTCGTGTTGCTTCAAAACGGGACATTAATATAACTAAATCAATATAATTCCAGATGAGCTGAATATTTCAAAAGAACGAAAGCATCTCAAAATTAACTTTAAAAAATCATGCATTTATTTTGAAAATATGAAAAATATGTCCTTCATAACTTGGTTGAAATTTTTTGTCTACATCAGTTATGCCTGAATTTAGACATTCAAATCTTTTTTGTCATGAGGCAAGGTTCAATGTTTCGGCCATTCAACTCTTTGTACAAAATACATTTGTGTACGTGGAAAAGTAACGAAGTGCCACTTAAGGGAGTCAATAAATATGAATTTATTTTTAAAAAATGCTTCTCTTCTTGCAATTTTAAGACAACCCCTCGATAATTGCGTGATGAAATCCATTTAGAACAGCGTCAGTTGTTACTGATTTGAAATGTGCACGATTAATAGCTATACATGAAAATAAATACCAGTTCATTATCCCCCCCTCCCCCCGTTGTTGGTAAAACCAGTGAATGAGGCGAAAAAAGTTGATTCTCGGTGTGAATAATATTTTTAGACACTAATTCATAGATTCAGAAATGTATATAAAAACCTTTTAATAAAAAAAAAGCCACATTAGAATTTTCCCACGATTTAAATTTTAGATTTAGTTCAGTTTGCTAGTTCATTCATAATGAAGTTTCAAGAAAAGTCTTTCAATAATACAATTTCAATAAATCAAAATCCTTTTTAATAGTATTTTTCTTATAGCAAGATTCGTTAAACTTTTTGAAACGTAAAGAATTTCATTTTTTACTCAAAGAATGCTTTTGAGATCCCAAATGTATGCATATATTGTAAATAACGAACTGATGGAATTAATTGATCATAAGTACAGGCAATTTAATTTAATGCAGAATTCAGGAAATATGAAAGAAAAGTTTAATTCAAGATGATATTCTTAATTGTTTTTATTTATTAGTATTGATGAATCTGCATAACAGCAGATGTTACCACCATTTATTACTTAACCTCTATATTTTATTTAAATTGAAATTGTAATGTGCACTAATAATTCTTTTTTGTTCTTATCAAAACACTCGAAGATGTGTTAAGTAGCACGTGAAAAAAAATGCACTTTGAAAAATGTTTTGTAAAAAAGGGGATTTCATTGATATATTGGGCATATTGCGATTCAAGTGTTTATAAATACGCATATAAGCCCCGTTTTTTTTTATAACCAAATGCCCCCGCCCAAAATGTGGTTGCGATAAGAATGACAGCACTGGTTTTCATCAAAATTTTCTATATTATAAAAGAAAAGTAATTTATGAAAAGAAAAAACTATCCATGATTTGGGACATTTCTTAAACCCTCGGTGGCAGTCTCGGCTTCGGAGGGTCAAGAGTTTGAGATCTGTTTGCACCTTGTACGCGAGACTGAGACTGGTATACAATACATTAAACCCCCTGAGGTTAAATGGCCCGACATTGGTATGGTGTCGGATTCAGAAGAGTGGAGTACCGGCTAGGGTTAGCTCTCGTCCAGAATTAAGAGTTTCTTCTCTAATACCTCTCTGCCCTTTGTATGGTTTGAAAACTGAACGTTTATCGATCTGCCCCTTGAAACATTTCATGAAATTTTTTAAATAACTATTTAATTATATTTTCATTGACTTTTTTAAAACAATTATTGTAATACGCATTTAGGGTCGCGAGAAAGTCTTAATGCAATAAAATAATCGCGATTTTTTAAAAATTAATTTGTTGAAAGGGTGTCGCGAATGGAAAAAGTTTGAAGACGCCCTGATATAAACGAGTGCGGTAAAGGCTCCGAACTATTCGTCTCTTTGAACAATTCGGCAAAAAGGCATATTTATAAGTTAAAAACCATAAGACTTCCGTTTTTATTTTCTTTCCATTAGACGCATTTGCTTTTCGTTATTTTAATTCTTCAGCCAAAAGAATATTCCTTACAAGGAATCCCACAGGCAACAATTAAGAAAAAATTCATTGTACATTTAATTGAAAAATCGAATAACTTATAATTTTTTTAAAAAATAACTGGTTGAAAAAGTTTCAAGAACTCCACAACTGAGGAGTCCCCAGACATGCTGTGCTCAGTGGTTACACTTTCAAAATATTTTGGAAACGTCTCTAACAGAGCTTGGCAAACCGCGGTTCATTGAGTACGTCCAGTCGAGAGGGAAAAGAAAACGAACCTCTCAGCATTATTCTGACAAAGTACCATTTAAAGGATATAAAGTCTTCTAAAAATTTACAAGATCAAGAATTTCTTAAGGGATCGCCTTCATATTGAAACACGCACTAACTTCGAAATTTCCAATGACAAAGTCTATGGCTATTATAAAATTTTTCAAGATTATTATTCACACAACCGTAATTTCATCTATTATATACCTATTGCTGGACTCAGAGATACTAAGGTCGTTTTCAAGCAGTGCAATTTTGCTGGCGCCACTAAAACGCACCGTTTATTAAGTTCCTGTTCAATAGCATTTTTCGATCCCTAACATACACACGTGTTCAATCTTGCTTCTCATCGACGTTTCTTATTTATGAGAAAAATCGCATTTTAATTTTTAATCACGGATTACATTAAGTATAAATTCAGTTAAATTACTGTTTCCAAGTTATACCTTAAATTATCTAGCGATAGCGTTTTCACTTCGTCTTTCTCGTATACTCCCACTAAATGCCGCGTTTTGTGTTTAGAATCGTTGTAAAGTGAAGAGAATCAATTATGCATTTTGAACCTCTTTTCTTTGACCAATTGGATCCAAAATTTGATACAGATATTCAGTTAAGGTGTAGAAGCCAGACGGATCTTTATTATTATTGTAGATCATACCCAACATCATTTAGCTAGTTCGTTGCGTTTTTTTATTTATCGTGTTCCCTTTATATAAGGACAGACCAATCGACGGAAGTCTTTCCTTTTAAGAATTTCTACAAAGTTTAACAGAAATCTAAAATTTTGGTTTTAAGACCAACACCAAAATTTATTCGCCTAGCTTGTTCCGTTTTCGAATTATCGTGCTCACAGGCAGACATATTCCAAGAATGGTTTTTATCCGTTTCAGGGAATACGGTATAATAAAACGGTAATTCATCAAAATCTCAAGGTCGAATTATTTGACGACTACGGACATTCCATTTGGATACTTTGTATACAAGAAAGTAAAAACTGTAAATTGAATATCCAGAAACTTTCTCGGGAATGCAAATCCATTGCCCACGTTGACTAAAACAAATGAGAACAGTTTTTTTTCTGTGAATTATTCTTATTTTAATTAAGTATAATACTGTTATTTGTAAGAATATTGCTTTAAATTTTCCTTATCTGTAAAAATATATTAATTGTTTCTGTTTTTACAGACTGTCAACTATGCTGTGGAAATTAAAGGAAACCTCATGGGCCGAACTACAGCCATCCGAATTCTAGCAGCCAACGTTACCCACCAAATTGCATTCACAGAAACCAATTTTGTCAACAGCTTGGTGACTGAAAAGAAAGTTTATCTGGGAGACGAGAATTGGAGTCCTCAGCTGGTGTCCATGGTGCGAAGCGATACTTCTACAGGAATACTAACAACAATCACTTGGCCAGGCATCCCAGAAGAATTTGGTCCAAATGAATACGAAGTCTCGTGGAATGCTGTTGGCGACCCAATGGAAGTGACTGGTCACTTGCAGACATCGGAGAACAAGGCAGTCCTTACTCTTTGGCCTGATTCCATATATTTAGTCACGGTAAGAATTTTTATTATAAGCTCATTTTTTTAATGATGATTCAGGACAAAGGGGATAGAATTTAAAAATGTGGTTTAGGCCTAAAGGATCTAGCATGTCTAACCAAGTTCACGAGTCGAGGACTCATGATAAAGGGGAAGTGAAGCATCTTCTGTTTGTCACAGCGGCCTTGGACCACTTAAGTAGCAGCTGAAATATAAATCTGACTTAGCTCCAATATATTGGTGCAGGTTGCTTTCCTGGATGACTTTCAAGGGAAGCTGGTCCAAATTTGCTTTTCACCTGGAGGAAAACCTCAAGCAACCAGCCTGACCACAGCGAACAATTCGTTGCAAAAGCGCACATCGGTCTACCAGTTTTTGAATAATTATTAAGAAGCCCGAGATCCAATTTATTCTCTAATTATATATCGAATGTCAACTTTTTTTCAATAGCATGTGCAGTGGTGACCTTGTATCAGAGTCTCGATATCGATATCTGACAGCAAGGTTTCGAGAGCCAGTTCCATTGAAGAGCCGCCTAGTGGAATGGAGTCTCGAACCACGCTGCACGTTAAATTGGTCTTCCATGTTTAACTTTCTTGTTGGTGTAGAAGTTTGGTGACTGGGGTGTTGGCTCGCCGGGTGAGTATCTGGACTACAGTTTAAAATTGCGATGCCCGTGCCAAATTAGCCCTCGTGTAGCGTCAAAAAGGGATGGTTATCTAAGAAATTAATATATCCTACCGAAATCACTAACGTGTGAAAATACATCGGGAGGTAGAAAATTAGCAAACTTAGCTTTTGGGGTCATAAGAAAAAAGTAAATGATTCTGAACTGTTGAGTTATAAGTATCATTCGGAACGTCAGCGGCGAATTTTTATCCAAGCTGACAATAATGCAACATTTCAGAAAATATTTGCATCTCAAAACTGTCTCTGAGCATAAGCGTAAGGTCGGATGTATCTAGAAATTTCTCTAAGGGATGTAAATACAGAACAAGGATTTGTTTAATTATTTTGGAGTTCATTTGTATATTTTACGATACTGATTGAATATATTTTAACCCTTTCTGATAGAGAGGGACATTATTCTTTATTTTGCGAGACATTTGTTCTCAAAGATTAAGCAAATAGTTAAAGCTAACTATATACGAACACGGTGAATTGAACGTTCTATCAATATGACGAATTCTCAGGAGGAATAAACCCGACCTTATTCAATCAATGTCTTTTCTACGGGTTGTACATGTGCAGTAATTCATTTCACCTGCGTGGCTAACAGATTACATGAATCACTTACCCACCCGATGTCACTACCGAGTACGAGGATGAGAAGTCGACGCTGAAGTATACGAGTTCTAGGCCAGAATATGAAGAATGGGGAGGTTAGAGATTTTAACCCTATAACAAATAGCTAGTTAGACGAGGCGCGCTATTGCGGTTTATTTTGCTGGTAGTATAAAGTCCACTTTTTTGATCCACACTTTCCGGTCACTCATGCAGTTGTGTGCGACTACAAGCCGTGTCGAAAGTTTATTTAATATTGCTCTATTTAATTACCAACATAAATGCTTTTTTCTTATTAATTTTTTCCTGTCTTTTTTCAGGTGGATAGGTACACTTCTGATGGAATTATCTATGGTGATGCAACACAGGCTCTAATAATTAACACGAAAAAGTCGATTAGCCCGCATCTGGGGAACGGATCATCAACGTTTTGCAATATTGGTAATAAATGTTGCTTATATAAAATAAAAGCAGTTTTCTTAAAATTAATCATGATTGAGATTTATATAGATAATATGTTCTCATTAACTAATTATGCTTATTATTATATTATTTTCTTATCAAACCAAAGCCATTCAGACAAAATTAAAAGCAAAAGCTCGTTTCCGTTTTTTTTTTTTTTCCCCCTCTCCTTACTGTAGTTATCTCAAAAAGTTGTTTTCATTTATTATAAAGATGCCAAACGAGAGATTTGTCATGTAATTAGTTATAATTAACAAGTACTTATCTAAGACTGATTTCAGGTGTTTATATAAATTGCTTCACGCAAACTTTATTGATATTGCTTTCAGAACAATGTGGACTTTTAACGATAAGTAAAAAAACACATTACATTAGATTAACTACGCTGTTGTATCATATTAAAGCATTAAAAAATTTACTTTATGTATTAAGTTACTAGAATACTGGCTATTAATTGGATCTAGTGCTTGTTAAGCCTGAGTTATTAAATGTCCTCACATTTGGTGTTACGTAGAAGTTTCGAGAGTGGGGAAGAGATGAGATGCGTCTCTTGTCATTCAAAATTCATTTCAAAATTACGAGATTCATCCCAAAATAACCGTTAAGCAGCTTCAAATATAATAACAATAAAATCACACTTTTATTAGTGTACTAAGAAGTAGAATTTTTATTTTAATTATTTTCTACTTTTGAGTCTTTAATTTCATAATTCTATACTATAAATGTTATATAATCTTGAAACTAATTTTTCTGAAATTCACTACAAGATGGCGCCACTTGTATGGAGCCAAATTTAGTTAAATTAATCTGTTAACTAATAATTAATTTCCGAAAATACTAAAATAGTGTATTGTCATCGAGAACACACAAATGCAGAAAATTTCAAATTTCTAGTGCATCAGGATTGTGAGTGAAAATATCATATCGATTACAAAATTCCATCTTTACAAGCACGAAACCAGTAAAGTTAAATTAAAGTTTATAAAAACTATATTCATCACACGAGACAGAGCAAAATAGCAGCTTGCCCATTTCAACTTTGATATTAATTTCGCTGTCAAATTAGGCGCCAAAATTTCGCCGTCAAAAAGTCTAGGCCAAACTTTGGTTTTATTCTGAAGGGCTGAGCTGTGCAAGTTCCTACTATTAGTCTATTTCAAGAAGCAACATGAGTACTATTACTTATTCTTTACTGATTCTGATGGTGAACTTTGTAATATATCTTATAAATTTTGCAAATTATTTTATACACTTATTTGAGCAGTATTCTTTTGCGCGCACAATCAAAGACTTAAAAGTTCTGCAAAAAAATTTAATTTACACACTTCTACTCATTCTCTTCTAAAATAACTAATTTTTTTTTGCAGATGATCGATTTCATATCAGTAATTCCGTATACGTCATGGTCTTCGTAGTGGTTTCGGTTTCGATGATGATAATGTACTACATAATTGGTAAAGTGCAACGAGAAGTGCGTGAAGAGGATCGAAAGAAAGCTCTTCAAGCCTCTCTAATATTTGGTAAGTTCAAGTTTTCTATGAATCTCTAATTAATTTCAAACAAATTACTCCAGAATTTCATGACCGTGAGATGGAGTAATCACAGAACGTTGCTAAACTTTGGCCTGAAAACTAAACAAGGTCTGTATAAATTTGAATTTGTTTTGAACGTCTACATAATTTTGAAGTCTCTATAATTATAGTAATAAATTATGGAGACTTTTCTAATATAAAGCATAATAAAGGAAGCTAATGTTATGATACAGGATAGGCACAAATTATTTGGGCAAAAATAATGGTTTATCATGCCAACAAGTCAAGCCACAGTATGGCAGCCAAGCGTGACAGTACACATGGTAACAAGATAGTGAAACACACAGTGATTAACTTTTTTCAAAAGTTTTCGATACTCTGAAAATCTGGTATCAGTAAAACAGTCTTATATTTGTATGTTCACGTTACGTCAACCAATTACAGTGTCTCATTTCGAGACACTTTTCTCGTATTCTCGACAGAAAATTTGATGTACTTGCTTAGAGGAACGAGTTTTACGAAACAACAGGCAGCATCATTTCACTTTTTCAGTGCTCTTACATAATAATAATGTAGCTGTATATAACAAGTGCACTAAAAACAAAACAGCTTCGGAAAAATGTAAAGGAAACGGAAAAAATACACACAAAGTATCTGGTGTGCGCAAAAAGCAGCAACTTCCAAGAATACTATGACAATAAATAAAAAATTAACTAACAAAATGAAAAAAACTATCAGAGGACAAAGTCAAGATAAAAAATAAAATGTAAAGAATCCGGCAGCCACCCCTTGCTGATCCTTAATAACGTCCAACTGCAGGATTCTTTTTACATTTTATTTTCTATCTTAACTTTGTCCTATGATAGTTTTTTTTTTCTCATTTTGTTAGTTAATTTTTGAATTGTATATATCAAGAATATATAAATAAACAACAAAAAATATTAAAATTAGGTTCATCAAACTCGCATATCACTTTGATAAGCTCCGAATGAAGGGTTGATATCTGCTTTTATATTGTAATGGCCTGTAAAAAACACAACGGGAGCGTTCTTATCTAGACGTATACTTATATAATATTGTACGTTTTGTGCTTCGTCGTATAGTGACGAGAATGGAGTGTTCATTTTGGAACAGTACCTCTTCCGGTGGTCGATTGGGCCCAAAATTTTGGTGTCAAGACCACACATACCAAATTACATCTATCTAGTTTGTGTTCTCGAGTTATCGTATTCACATTCACAACGACGAACAAACAGACAGGTTTCTTTTTTTAACGAATTTCACCCAAAATTTGATTCAGATCTACAATTCTGATGATAAAACCATATGCCAAATTCCATCCATCTGGTTCGTTGCGTTTTTGAGTTATTGTGTTCTCAGGCACACGGACGGACGGACAGACTTCCCGTTGATGTATTTCGTCCAAAATTTGACAGAACCCTACAATTTAATTGTAAGGACCATGTTCCAAATTTTGATCGTCTTGCTCTTTCCATTTTTGAAGTCTCGGTTACTCAGACAGACGGATAGACCGACAGGCAGATTTAATTCCAAAAATGTTTTTTTTTTTTAAATCGGGAGGGTCTAAAACGTGAAGATTCATCAAAATATTGAGGTCCGATTACAATACTTTCTCTTGGTTTACTTTTTGAAAGAGAAAATAGACAACGGGTGTTTTAGAAAATGTTCCTAGGTAGCTGTACGCGAAGACGTCATTTTTGCTTTTATTTTATCCAACGCGAGATGCGTCTCTCCTATGAACATATAATGTAAATCTGCAGTAAATTCTTTATGTTAGGGAAATTAAAATCGCATGTTGTGACATAAATTTTATTTTAACTCTTCATTTTCGAAGATGTCACAATATGTTGCACTGTTCATTTCATTTCAATTCATGATCGTTTTTGTCCATTAATTCTAATATTTACTTTCTACATATTTGACTGTGATCTAAGTATTTCCTTCCACGTTTTCTCAATGCGTTTAATTTCTTTTTTTCAGACAAACTCCGTCACATGCTGCTAAAACAAGAACCAGTTAATGGAAAGCCTTGTCTTTCAAGCACCCGAAATAGCTCTAAAAAAGAATTGATTTTATCAGTGTGAAAGAAGCCAATGTAGATTTGCATGGTGTATATATTTGTAAATATCGGAGAATCCAGAGTCAGCTTATCAAATGATCTGTGTTATTTTTGTATAAAAAATAGTACCGATAATTTCATCATGAAATACTATTGGAAATGTAAACTTCCAAGAAAAAAATGTGTTGCCAAATGTTCTGTACATAGGTAATTTATTTTTGTACATTGTATATTTTCAATAAATATAGATGCTCTTAAGTGAAGCACAAGTCCATTCTTCAATTAAATACACTTAAAAATAACTTTAGAAATGTACACCAGGGCTTCTTAAACTGGTCACCATGAACAGTTTCGGAGGTGCTAATACTTTAAAAGCGCAACTTCAGACAGATTTTTCAATTTTCTTAGATCATCATCAGGTTCTCAGATTAGACTTTTCAATTTTCATTTTTTCTTCAATATAAGTTGGTAAAATATATATATAAAGCAGTTTTCAAAAACACACTTTTATTAGATTACCAAAAATTAAAGAGTTTAAAAAATTAATTAGAGCAGGGTTTCTTAACATTTTTCCTCCTGAGACCTAAAAACTGGGGGAAACATAAGGAAATGAGACTTTAATTAAGGATAAATTAAAATCAATTTAACAGGCCAAATAAAGCAAGCTTGTGTCTTTAGAAATACTGTATTATAGGATATATGAAGGAGGGGCCCCCCCCCCCCCGCAAAAAAGTAAATAGTGAGGCAAATTTATTATTTATCAGTTTTGCACAGGAAAATTTACACGTTCCAACTTTTAACAATAGCGTTCAAAAGCATTCATTTTCGGGGATATCAACACGCGCAATTCTTTAAGAAGGATCTGTTCTCCAGCCAACAATCGACTATGGTCAGTGACAACTTAAGTTGGCAGTAGGTAGAAAGCTAAAAGAGCAACCGAATCACTGGTAAAAGGCACTCATTGCACAGAATATCGATGACTAATATTTAAAACTAAATTCTGTTCAAATATATTAGCTACTTTTAAATACATTAGAATCACTTTTAGATTGACAAGTCGTATCACAGCCTAGAAGCGGACTGCGGATTATTTTTTTTCGGTCGCGAAACTGCCTTGTCGCCCAAAGACCCCCTTTACTCCTTTGTAAGACCAGGTGCACACCTGCCGATTTGTGTCGTTGAGCAGTAAAATATAACAATAGTAACCAACGAGCCCCCTTTGTTACTCCACAGGAGGAATTGGCAATCCGATAGCCGCTAGTCAACCTACAAGCCGAATAGGGGTGGAGAACGGAGAATGAATTTCGAGACGGGTGTTTGCAAATCGTTTGACGAAAAGATTACTCCAAAATCTGTGAAAACTGTTATTTCAGATTTAAATTTCTTGTTAAAAGTATTGCTGGATAATTGTTATTTTCGCAAAAGCAGGAAAGCGGTTGTGGTTGTCCCAATTCAGAAACCAAAACTAAGATTTTTAATACATTTGAAAAAGTTTTTATGAATATAATATTATAATATCTGAACATATCGAATTCGTCCGAAAAATTTTGAGAACAGGTCAATGGCTTCTTAGTACGGAAGCCTAAATTATTCTGCATACAAGAAGTAGAGAATGAAAATGTATATTCTGATTAATCCTAACGCCGCGCGCGACGTTCATTTCAAACAATATATCATTTACTTCAATTAAATCTGCGCATCTAAAAAAAGATACTAATTTAATACTATTTCATCTAATAGACGCACACACGTTTCTCGTAGGATTGTGAAGAGTTGAGGATGTGACATTTAACTCTCACTTTTATTATAAAAAAAGTATTTATATAAGCTGAGTATTTACAAGAAAAACTCCAAATATACTCTCTGAGTTTACTTATTTTTTGGGGTGGATGTGTCAACAATTGATTTAGGATTTTTTTTTTTTATGAAAATAAAAGCTATAATTGGTACTACGTAACAATCTATACTTATAAAAGACACTGTTTGTGTGTGCCTGTGTGCGATGTCCAGACGAATCTATCGCACTTACAGCCTTGAAATTTGGCACACAGGTAGTCTTAATGGTGACTCGAAGCCAGAATTTTAAAATTCAATCTCGAAAATTTTTTATTTAATGTTTTGTATTTTTTTGGGTCATTTTCGGCTGTAGTATCTTTTCTAATAATAGTTGAAAAACAATCTATGCACCATCGGATAGGACAAACAATTTTGTTTCTAATGAAATTTGTTTTAAGCTTCAAACGTAATTTACTGAATATTGAGAAATTTTTAAAAAATAGTCTGTTTTGCAATCGAAATTTTATTTTTGTTTTTAAATTTGCTGCATCCGACCTTTTAATAACACTATTATTTTCAATTTTTTTTCAGCTTATAACTGAAACGGTTCTGTCGGATTTAAAACAAGAATGGTTAAGATATCTTTTACCGTTTTTTTTTAATTAATTTTTTCCTGGTCAGTTGAAAGATATTTTTATCTAGCGAGATTCCTCCCGCGACACTTTTTAGGAACGTTGCCCGCAATTTGATTGGCTGACGGTGTAGAGCGCAGGTGACGTCAATTGAATGACGACCGATTATTATTTTCGGCAGTATCTTAACGTGTTTATTTGTCTCGCATATTTTGGTTGCTGTATAATAATGATTTTGACGTTACAATTTTTTAATATTGTTTTGGATTAACGGGAGTACATTTGATCCACGACGACAGATTTAATGTGCGCGAGGCCCAAATAAACTGCGAATCTATGGCGAATTCAAATCCCGAACCTGCGACTCTGTAGTTCAGACCTTACCTCCAGGTAGCCTTCCATTTGAAATCACAAAGGCTTTCTAAATTACTTCTGTGTTTTTGGTTCTCTGAATTCCACGAAAACAAATTGTATCGTAACCCACCTGCCACCCATATTGTAAATCATACAGGCTTTCTATTCTAGTTTCTAATCATTATCTATACTTATAAAAGGCAATGTTTGTGTGTGTGCGTGCGATGTCCAGACGAATCTATCGCACTTACAGCCTTGAAATTTGGCACACAGGTAGTCTTAATGGTGACTCAATGCACCGCGAAGCCGGAATATTAAAATTTTATCTAGAAATTTTTAAATTTAATATTTTGTGTTGTTTTGGTTGATTTTTCGCACTAATTTCTCAATAGAATGGTTTTAAATCATTGTACGAAAAAAATAGACACACCACGAAAAGAGCACACGATTTCCGTTCTAATGAAGTTAGTTTTGAATTTCTAACGTAATTTACTGAATATTGAGAAATTTTTTAAAAATAGTCACTTTCTCCTTATATTTTTAACTGTCAATTATTATTTTATCGCATCCAACGTTCTAATAGAGATATGATTTTCAGTTTTTTTGTGGTAACAACAGAAATATTTATCTCTCATTTAAGATAAGAACGGTTAAAATATCTTTGGAATCACCATCTTTCGGAATTATTCCCTCCTCACTTTTCAGCATGTTTCCCTCGGAATAATTTGAAATCATTTCGTTCGATGCAAGGGTTTAGTCGTAAATTAAGCAGTGTTGGAACATTCTGACATGGGTGATAAGTTGGCTTTGAACTTCTAACGTAATTCTCTGAATTATGAGAAAATTTTTTCCGTGATGAGCTAAAAGAGTTTCTTTAACATCTGCGTAAAATGTGCCATAGCTTTTCGCGCAATCTCCAGGGGGGTGACGAAGGGTGTAGTGTCGTGACCTTCGAAGGTCACGGTACTGTGATTTTACGATCCAGAGAAAAGACTGTATTGCAGCAGCCTAACTCAAAAACGCCATTGCTGTAAAGTAACGATTTTCACGCTGCAATTTTTTAATATTGTTTTGGATTAGCATACTCTGTACTGTTTTTCTACAGTTAAAATGTCATTATCGCGGAAAAAATAAGCGGGAAAATCAATAATGTGTATCTTGTTTTGATTTCGTTTTCAAAACTTTTTCGTGTCATTGTGGGCGATTTTTTTTTCTTTTTCTTTTTGTTGAAGTCCTGATTCCACGGGCAACGCCGTGCGCGTACTGCTAGTTAACATATACATCAAGAATTCTTTGAATAGTATATTCACAGATAATTATATTTGATTGCGCCCAGCACTAAATACAGTAAAAGAAATAAACTTGTAATGCTGGAATTAACAGCAAGACAGTATTTGGGTCATTCTCATGAAAAGGGTACAAATAACTTTTTAAAAAATTATTTTACAAAAGTATGTTAAAAATCTTAAAAATTGCATGGACGTTACCCATTTAAGATTAATAAATAACCTTATATTAGTGGACAAGTTTTCTATTTTATTTTTCACTTTTTTCAGTTTTAAAATTTTTAACCTGTCTAAGAAGGAGACATGATAGTCAACAGAACTTTTACATTTTAAACGAAAGCATAATTGACTAATTATTGGGCAGATTTGGTACAGGTTTATTTCTTATAATTAAACAATAAAATTAGTTATTACAAACCAGCGCAAGAAAACATAACATTTTAAAATAAATAGCACTTTTTAAATAATAGCACTGACTGTGCGTTAGTTAAATAATATTTACAAACAATTTCAAATAACGCATCTTCAGTAATTTTTTTATATATATCTGTTGAGCCGAAAAAAAAAAAAAAAAGAACTGGCTTTCATACTCAAATTCAACAGAAAAATGATTTTTGATGTATTTATAGAGCGCTTTTCAAAAGTCTTTTGCTACATATTTGAATAAAATGGCCTAATATCTCGAATTAGCTGGGACGTTTCTGATTTTCTGCACATTATTTTGACTGAAAACTGTTCGGTATATGAATGAAATATTCCACATTGCCCTCTTTTTATAGATCACTTAATAGTTCATGTTAAAAAAAAAATGTTAACTGGATTTCGTTTTTTAAAAGTTAGCTTCTGAATTCGGCTTCTCTACAAACTTCATTTTAAAAGAATATAGTTACATTTTTCTGACAAATGTGTATTAGGGTGGAACGAAAAAAACTTTTTTTAATTTGTAATAGTACGAAAAAGTTGTTTTTTGATGCAAAAAAGACAAAAATAAAATTTGATGGCAAGCGGAACTTGTCTGAAATGCCACAAATGCGATAAAGTTTCATAAATTTTAAACATTTTGCTCTATTTCAAACTTTTTCTCCAATTTCTTATTTGCAACATAAAAGCCCAAATAAAATATATTGTACTTTTTATTAATAGAACAATACGTTTCCAGGGGGTTAAAACGTATGGTGAGGATATAAAATATTAATTATCAGCCAAAAATGTGCAAGAAATCGACTATGGAAAAAAGGAAATGTGCTGTTATCTAATCTGGAATTATTGCTCGGTTATACTTTCAACAAAAAAAAAAAAAAAAAAAAAAAAACGCTTACAAGTACTTCATGTATCCTTTTTATACTCTTGTGTAGCAAAATGTATTTTGTTTTTTGCCAATGAAACGATAATGAATAAAGTTAACTTTATTGCTCCTTATTCTAGTATTTATTTGTGCATTGCTTGAATTTTTTAGCGTCAGGTTGTGTAATTATATTAATATTTATTTTACCTTGAAATATTATATTTCAATCGGGGGAGAATGTTTAGTACTGTGAGGGGAAATTTGTTCGTGGATCGAGCCCTAACCAGCTCAATAAATTTAATCTTAATTTTTTCTTTCATTCCATATTTTTTTGTGCTATCGACATAAAAAGGACGACAATAATTGTATATATTTTGCTGACATGTGAAGGGCATGTTAAAATAAATTTGTAAATATAGGTCGTTTTTGCTTAGTTTTTTCGTTAACTATAGAATATTGAGTATTTTTTTTTAAAGTACCTCTTCTCCTTGACGAATTTCTTGATACAGATGCAAAACTTGATATAGATATATAATCTTAGTATAAATACCAAATATCAATATTTTTCTTCGTTGCATTTTTTTAAAAAATTATCTTGTTCACGTACAAACAGACAACTCCAATTCTAAAACTCTTTCTATTGGACTCAAGAAAGTCTACAAAATGAAAAATAATCAAAATCTACAGGTTGAAATTTTCGATGATTGCAATACTTTCTCTGTTCATGTGCTAGATTCAGAAAAGAAAGACTGAAGGAACAGCAGTGAAATTTTGAAGGTAATTGGCGTCAGGTAATGACTTTTTCGTCCTGGGTCGATTTGAAACAACTTATATTACTTTGAAAAAATTTGCATCTAACATCGACTCTAATTTCGATTCTTCATAACCATAAGCACAGTCACCCCGACCTGCCTAGGTATACGGGAAATCTGAATGACAGTCGTTGCAATAGAAACGAGTACTGAGGTTGGGTCCTAATGGCCAACACAGCCTCACGGCCCTACCCCTCCCGTAGGAGGTACGTACTATCACTGGAGGGGGGATTGCGCCCCCCCCCATTTATGTAACCCTAGGCGGGCGAGTGCCTTCATATGAAACCTGAGCCACTCATCCACATCAGTAGGGTAACGATTCTTCATAAAATAAAACTCTTACATATGCAGTCATAAATTTTTGGACGGCTCCCATTTTTGAAAGCCATTATCTGTGAAAAAAAGAAAGAAAAGCACTCTAGAAGTATTTCTTGAACTACACAATTATCTTAATTACTAAAATAATAATATCCGAATTTGAATTATTAATTTGTCATGATTGGTTGAATAAAAATATCGAATTCAATCTTTTTTTTGAATTATGGAATAATACGAACACAAGTTTTAGAATAATCAGAATTCATTAGCAAACTTCTGTAAATGCTTTATGGAATAATTTTCTATAATGTCCCTTCTGTATATGACTTTAAACATCTAAAACTTCAAAATGAATAAAGAAAGGAGAGATAAAATGTTTTAAAGTAGGTTTTGATCCTTCGAGATAAAAATGCCGAAGCAAAGGGTATGATGCGTCTTATACTGATATGAAGATTTAATTATTGCATTTCTTGTTTTTGTCATTCTTACTTAATCATATACCAATATTTAGAGTGAAATAAATCATCATTTTGACATTTATAACTCGCTGAATGATGTGTAGAATACATTTGATTAGATACACGTATATTCAAAATAATTTTGTTAAGAAAAAGGTAATCACTTCTTTTATGCAATGCACTCTCAAGTTATTTAGATAATACTAAATGTATATATTTGTATACATGATTTACATATGTAAATTTAAAATGACTGAATTCAAAGCTATTAATTATCAGCGAAGTGTACTTAAATTAATTAATTAGCTTGGGGAAGTTGGTGTGTCATCCCAAATGACTATGTGTATCATAATTCGAAGCACAAATTCGACTCCAAATGGTAAAAAACTAAATTATATTTGTTCACAACACTCTACGAACAACTTCATCGTTCATGTTCTCACAGGCATCTGTCTACAAAGAAACACTTTCACGGAACAAAGATCCACACCGCCATCTGGTGGCAGGTTGTTTTACAAAATATCAATGATAATAAAACAATTACAATAAAAATGATACAATTACAAAGAATAAAAATACAACTTCAATAAGCTTTCCTCAAGCTAATTAAAAGTAAATAGAGCAATTATAAAATGCGATTAATTGCTATTTATCACACACTGCTACCAGTGCACTTCATCGATATTTCATATCTAGTCGCAACAAAGGCATAAGAAACATCTGTCTTTCAAAAATAGTCGATTAGCAGCCTTCTCGTTTTCTGCTAAGGCTTAAGATTCCAGGAACCGCAATTCGTAGATGAAGCTCTCCCCCCCCCCATGTAGTATTCAATAAACAGTACTACAATGAGTTCAAAGACAAACTTATCAGGATCATTCTCATGAATGCTTATTATTCCATTACCTATGAATGGGAACACACAGGACCAGGGAAATAGAAGGGCTGGTTCATACCTTTGAAGTTTTAGAATTCCCGAAATGGGGGGGGGGGGGGGAACCAGCTTTGAATTCACTACACTGACAAGAAGCTTGTGGGGTCCGAGAGCGTCCACTGCCGTTTCTTTAATTCTTAGCTATTTTTTTCCTGTGTTGTTCTGTGTTACTTATTATTTTGGTGAAATATTACGAAAATCTTTCATCTCTTGTAAGTATGTCTACTTGTGCTGTCGCTACGTGCTCAAATTATTACAAGAAAACGAAAGACAAAGGTGTAATATATCATATGTTTTCAGTATATCCGAATCTGAATAAAATTTGGATCTCGAAATGAAAAAGGCAAGACCATATAAATGTAAAATACGCTAGGATATGCATTGATCACTTTAGGCCAAGCGATTACATGGATGACATAAGAAATCGCGTACTTGGTTTAAATTAAAAGAAAATTTTAAAACCTGATGCAGTTGCGAGTGTCAACTTGCTATTGCAAGATAATGGGAAAGATGTTTCAAGTAGAAGTGAGAGGAAAAGAAGTATTTTGCAGGAAATAAAAATCAGATTAAAATGCCTAAGGCTTATAAAAGCATGTGTCACGACAGCTATGGAGCCATTTATTACATCAAAAACTGAAAACATTTGCTCATCTTACTTTGAAACTCGAAAAGAAAATGCATTACTTCTGGAAAGAATTGGATTTCTTGATAATGAACCTGAAAAGACAAAAAGGAGACGGAGAAAAATCAGAGAAAAAAAAGAAATGAAAACGAAAGCGCAAATTAGCCGTATTTTAACAGAAAATAAAAGTTAAAAGTAAACTGAAAAAAGTATCGAAAATAGAAGAAAATTAAAAAAAAATATCTTAACAACATCATAGATAAATGCCGTAATAAAAAATAAAAGCAAAATCAAGTGGACAGCAGAAGATATTTCGAGACATTTAATTATTCGATCTATTTCCAGGAGGTCTTATTTATACTGGCGAAATCAGATAGGGATACGATTTCCCAATCCTGGCATATTAAAGGGATGCTGTTCAAAATTTTCTTGTGAACCTGGTATGCTTCTTGATGTTTTGCTGGTTATGAAAAAAAAAATACTAAATATATATAACTGCATTATATTTATTACATATTTTAAACATAGTTATAAAATGAATAATTTTTCTTAGTTTTTATATTTTTAATATGTTTGCAAAAAATAACGCATATGTGAGTATTTAAAAAGGTTTCAACTTTTGGTTCAATCAAAACATGAAATGGTTTGCGCATGATACATATTATTTGAATTTTTGCCTAAATTTTTTAAGATCCAAAACCATCCTTCAACAATTACTTAAAAATATATGTCTGTCTCGCAAATATTTACTATGCTTATGATATTTTGATATACTGGCATCCAATTTTAAATATTAGGTAAAAAAAAAGGAAAACAATAAAAGCAAAACCTTTAAAGTAAATGGATTTTCGAGCGCGGAGTGTCCGCTTGGTGACGTCACAAATTTCCCCCATTGGTTTATTCGCTGAAGGCTCTATGAACCAGCCCTTGTATTTCTCTGATCCTGGGGAACATATGTTCCCCAGTAAGAGATGGATTACTAATCACACACATCCGCAACACTATGTTTCCTCTTTTCGTGCAAAATACCTTTTTACCTAAAAAAAGGAATTTTAGTATCTTTCTAATATCTATTTCTTTCCAATATCTATTTCTTAGAGCTAATTGTATTTTACACTGTTCGTGATAATTTTTGAAGTGCTATATTTTTGTCGTTGAAATAATTCTTTTATTTGAATTTCTTAAATAATTGAAATATTTGCTGTCAATTCTGTTTGACTCGATAATGCATTAAATATCATGCGACAATTTAACATGTTATTACTGATGCCGATCAGATAGATCAACTTATTTACAAGAGAAGATACGATCATCTAAACAAAGTATTTAAAGGAAAAAATCTTAATCACAAAAATAGTAAGTTATATAAAGAAAATTTATATACAGTGTTTAGAGAAAAACTCCAAAAATACTCTGATTTTATTTCTTTTGGTGGTGCTGTCTACAATTGCTATAGGATTTTTTTAATGAAAATAAAAACTATAATTGGTACTAAGTAACATTAAATAAATAAACATAGAAATGCAGTGGCGTAGCTGCAACTTTTGGGACCGGTGCGAAGTTGCAACATGTCGCCTTTATTTTACAAGTTAAATAAACTTCAAAATAAAAAATATATATTCTAGGGAAAAAATTTTAAAATAATAACGCAATTCGTCGCCCTCGATCTCTGCAGATAGGTTGCGAAATCGCGCGTCCACCACCAATCTTTGTTTCATACATTGGCAATTTACCGAAAAAATGCAAAAAATATGAATTAATCACAATAGATATTTTTTATGTATAAAATGTTTTAAAAAGTGACGCTGCTCTTAGTTAATAGTGATAATTGAAATATTCACAGATAATTATGTTTGATTGCACCCAGCACTAAATACAGTAAAAGATATAAATCATTTAATAAACTCGTAATGCTGGAATTAACAGGAAGACAGTACTACACCATGGAGAAATATTGCTTAAAATTTTTGTTATATTTTACGAAGGCATGTCTTATATTTATTAAACATACAGTTAGGAAATGAACTATTTTTCCTCAATAATAACAAAACAAAACAAAAAAAAAAACGGTTAGCAAGAAAAATTATTTATAAACTAAAAGAAATAACGAGTGACAAGTGTTGTATGTTAACAGTGTTAACACGCTAGCACTCACAGACATTAAATGTTTACTAAAACCGCAACTTTGTGTTGGGGAGATTTTACAGCCTAATCAATCTCTGTTATCCTTGGAAATGGGATGAGCTTCAGATGTGTATCCTTCCGCGGAATAGGAGGAGCTTTGCAAAGTGGGGGGAATTGGAGATTAATTTTTATATTCTTTTGACAAAATACACCCTTTATACGTTTATAAAAAAATTTTAAAATATGCATCGGAAAGAAGACATCAAAACGAAGGTTTCTATTAAGTTACTTTTATTTTACCTATGCTCGAAAATTTTCTAAAAATGTTTAAAGCCCAAAATTGAAGTTTATTTCTTCGATGAAATGCACTCGATTGCATCCAAAAAAACGCGATAGAAAGCGAGAAAAGGTGCAAGTATTAATGCCCATAGGATAACATCACGTTCTAAAATAGTACGTGGCGTGTACACGGCAGCCTTAACCCTCTGACTTCCACAACGGCTTTACCGGCCCGTCATGCAAACTACCAGACAAACGGCCGAATTGTCGCATTCTTGTTTCCTTCCCCTTTTCAAAAGGGTAGTTAAACGGTGCGGAGCAATCTTATCTTGTTAACAATGGTTGTTTCACCTCCCACTATCACTCTTGATTGATGTCTCCAGTAAGTGTTCGAGGGCAGATGCTTACTTTACGTTACTCTTTCTGCTTGCTAACTGCTCAAATACCTGAATATTGGAAAGTTTTATATCAGGAATAAATTAACAAAATATCGTTTGCTGATATTGATGAATTCTATTTAGTTTTGATGAATTTCATAGTGGAAATTTTTTTAATGTATATTATTATAAAACCAATATCGGAAAGTATGTAAACAAAATGTGCTGATTTTTTTAAAAAATAAAGATTTGTAGTATTTCTTTTTCCAAACGGTAGTTTAAAGTCTTATTATGAATACAATGAATTAAATATTCGTACTTTAAAATGTCTTACTGATAAAATATAAAATCCATTGATTTTTTTTAGTAATTTGTGTTTGTAACAACATAAAGTATTTTCCAAAGCTAAATCTTTTTCCTACCAATACTTTAAACTGTCTTAATTATAAATGAAATGAATTAAATATTCGTACTTCAACAAAATCTTACAGATCATTTGAATATTGGCAGATATTAGATATTCAGAGTGCTGTTCAAGTCAGAAAATGTAATTTTTAAAACAATAATGCAATTAAAAGTTCCAGTTGATTAGAATACCCAGGGTTTAATTGTTACATTCATTAAAATTCGACATTTTTCTTTTTTCGTAGCAATTACATTTTGTGTTTAATAACAATCGTGCGCCTTCAAAAGGTATTTGTAAGGAAAAGGACAGGTTTTGACTTCGTTTCTTTTAGCAGTATACCAACAATATTTATAAAAAGTAAGTTTCACTTAAAAAGAGAATATCATGCCCAAGTAAATATTCTCTGTCCGGTGTCGCCTTTTTAGTTCTGCTTTGTAATTTTAAATTCTGTAATTTTTAGCAAAGTTTTATTTATTTACTCTGGAAATAATTTTGCTTTTTATACGTTTATCTTAATGATAGTTTCCAACTTTTGAAATTTTTTTCTCTTTTAGATACTAATAAATAAATCGGAGCAATTGCTCTGGAAATAAATTTCTTTATAATTAAATAAATCAAAATTATTTTAGGTTTTAATAAATTTAATATATTACTTGCTTACAGTGAGTTATCTAGATGAGTACATTCTTGAAATAAAAAAAATACAACTCTTAAATGATCAAATTTTTCTGACGGTGCAGTGATTTTAAAATGGTACCTTCATGCTCATTAAAATCTAATATAATTTTTTCGCATCAAATTTGTCTGTTACTGTTATAATCATATGCAGAGGTAAAAATTAAAGCTTTTAGAAAATATTTTACTGAAAATATATAGTTTTATCACAATTTGTAAACGACCCCTATTCAATCAGCAAGGGTTTGGATACGATAGAGGAGACGGTAAAAGATCCCCCCACGACGCAAATGACCTCTTGCTTACCAGAAGGGGGAGGGAAATGTTTACCTACTTTCATTTCTGTCTTCGGCCGTTCTGGGTTTTAAAAGAAATAGATTTCAAAGCACTGTGGCTTTCAGAGGCGTAGCTATAGGGGTGCGTGGGGCGGTCCGCCCGGGCGGCAAAATCAGACATGTAGAAAAGCTATTTTATAACTAAGAAAAGCAATGGCTCTACTTCAATCATTGTGTACATAAATAAAATATCTATTGTAATTAATTCGTATTGTTCACCTTTTTTTAGTAAATTGCCCGGTTGTTAAATCAATTTTTTCCCCTGAAATTTTTTTTATTTATTTTGAGGTTCATGCAACTTGTTCAGGAAGGGCGGCGTACTGAAAGTTCGCCCAGGACGGCAAAAGTTGCAGCTACGTCACTGTTCGTAAGTAGCCACTGAGCTGCAGCACACTTTGATTTTAATGCTCTTACAAGTAATAGTTAATCTTGCCTTAATAGCGATACATTACAAAAGTAATTAAACCTTTATAGGGATACATAACCAAATTAATCATTCATAGCTAGGCGTTTCATATGATGGTGTTACAAGACACCAATTCTGTAAATCAAAACTGAACTTTCTGAATAACAGCACTATTAGTAAAACTTAATTGATTGGAGAAAAGGTATTTTTAAGTATGTAAAAATTTATTAAAAATACCCCAACTGCTATTGTAATCAATTTATGTAGTTAAATTAAGCTGCCGAGTTTTATGGATAGTTATACAGTAGCGAGCAAAATTGCAGACACTCTTTGGAGATAGAGCATTTTTGTGGTTTGATGCCTCGTAATTCGACGTTTATCACGCAATACCAGAGACTAACATATTCACTGAAAGATAATTTTTTAAAAATGTAAAACAATAGAGAATATTTTTTTTACCTGTAATCTAAAAAGTTATAGTTAAATGAATAGAAAAATGAAGTATAACTTGCTTAAGTTGATATAATGGTAACTTTTCTTCATTTGAAGGTGACCAATTAAAATGAGTGTTTAAAAAGCGAATACTGTGCCAACTTATTTTAATTTTATTTCAGCTATTGAGATCAAGCATTGGAGTTGAAAGGATATATGTCATTATGTTTTGTAATTGCTATCAAGCCGGCAGTATTTTTTTTCTTTCGTTTGGTTACAAAATTAATCAAATGGCACGAAATGGTGAACGCTCATCCAGAATCAGATGCAAAATAATACTAAGTGAAAACTGAAAATTCTGAATTAGAATTTTTTCTCTGGTCCCTTGAATTACCTATTAACATAATGTTAAATTCCTAAGTAGCTTTTATTAGTTAAATATGACCGTACCATGTGTCCTCAGTGATTCTAAATGAATAATTTTTAAGGCCCTTAATTCATACGCGTATTTTACTGCTGTGCAATGCATTCAATGGAAAAAAAGTAATAGAAATTGTCTCAGGGCCCCCCCCCCTAAGAAAAATATTTAACACGTTAGAATGTGAACTGTACTGTTTATTTTGAAGTTTTATTGCACAATTTTTATACTTAAAATGTTGTATTCTGTTTATCAAAATTTACAAATTTATTAAAATTACAGTGAAATACCGTTTATACGTCTTTCAACAGACTTATGCAAACCGCCGTATATAATCCAAATTTTACTAAACAACTTTGATTATTACAAATTTAATGATAATAATGAAAATTAATTTAAAAGTATTAATTTTAAAGTTTTTTAAGATAGTATTATATAATCTACATATTATGAAAATCAATAATTAAATTTTAAAATAAAGATTATCATAAGAGAGAGAAAAATCTTCGTCTGAAGTGCTGATTATCAGTGAGTATTCGTTATGAATCGAATTAAGTTCATTGAATGTTTTTTCACTATTCTTTTGACAAAAGAAATAAATTCAAAATTTTTCAATGGAGTCTGTTGTGTTTTAAAGAAAGGTGGAATAACTTCATCGCTAAAATTAGCACCAGACAATTTGTCATCTATTAAATCATCATTTGAGAATAATTTCGAGGTAATTGATATCTTTATCACAGTTAATATACTAGAAAGGAGGAAATTTTCACATTTTAGAACGGGGAAAACGACGTTTAACCGAAGCTTTGCCATCGAATAAACGAAGTGTTTTTCATTACAATTAATACAAATGAATCGAGATTGTGATGAAACGACGTATAAATTAGAAACGTAAAAACGGTGCTTTACTGTATTTCTAAAATTATAACTTTTTAAATTATTATCACTTTATCAACGTTACTTACTTTTTATTTATTAGTTAAGCATAATTTATCATAAAACTGTTCAATATTTAAAAAAAACCTGCCAATTTTATTTTAAAAACTGCCGTTTTCATACACTTTTAACTTGTTTTCTGTTTGTAAAGATGAATTTTGTGGATGTGATGGAATTTTTTTCTCTGATGCGATAGAATTTTGAAATTTTTTACACTTTTGTATTTCTCGATGACAATACTCTTATTTTAGTACTTTCAAAACTTATTACTTTACGATCACTTTAGTTAAATTTTAGGTAGCGAGTTTGAGAAATATTTGATTTCAAGATTCCATATTTATGGTAATGAATTATAAATTATACTAAAAAGGAGAAAATAAATAAATTAAAAAATTACTACTTTTTAGCGTCTAATAAAAGTGTGTTTTAAAAACTTCGAACAGCAATATTGAAATTTAAGAAATTTAAATATCCCAAGTATCGATCTGAACTCGAAGACTCAAGTTTAAAAAATGATGATTTGTGGAAATCTCATCATTTTACTATCTTGGAGAACAACAGAAATTCTGCTGGCTGCAATGCCTACAATTTTCTAAATTTTAATGGCATTCAACTGGAATTTTTATATAAACTGCCATAGATATCTGGCTTCAACATAATGAAAGAAAATTTACGCTATGTTTTGCGCATGCACAGTTAACTATTTGATACAAATACTCATTTTCCCTCAAATATTCATGGTATTTACTTGGAATTTTAATAAAATGTTTCCCTAACATATTGTCGAGTATTCTGCAAGTTTTGCAACATTTGGCATGAAACCCTGCAAGTTATAAGTAAAAAAACATGCAAAAAATTTGGGATGTTTTAAAGAAACCTTTATATCTTCCTGAATATTCATGATATTTTTATGAAAATGCATGTAAGCAATGTGCATAAGAAGCAAAACGATTGACGAAATTTTCAAAACATTATCATCTTCCTGTGAAACAGGGCGAGCCCAAATCATTTTAGTCTTCATTAATTTGTGGACAGTTCTCTAAAAGCCCTCGTGACAAAATCCTTACTGTAAAATGCGAGTTCCCACAATTCTCTACAACTGATTGTGAACCACAGTATTCAAATCAACTCCAAATGTTTCTTATTTTATCAATTTTGCAATACTTTTGGCCAGTAGTGTACTTCAAAAAAACACAGATGTTATTTAGTCATCAAACCTCCTGAGAAAAACATTTTTTCCAAAAGGCTTCCACGAGTTTCGTCACTACTGTAAATATAAAAATGATGCATATTAAAATTGACACCTATTGTAATAAAGGAACTATTTTAGCGACCTAAAATCCAAATGCTAAAACTGCATACAGAACATAAAAAGTGGAATCTAATCTATAGTCTTTAAAAAAATTTAAGTAAATAAATAAAATTTCAAGGGCATAAACTTTTATGGCTGCCAAGAAGGGTCAAAGTTCACAGTCAGAAAGTAATGAAGAAACTAAGTATTCTCATACTGGTAGCACAAATATAAGTGTTTCCATAGCTAAGTATCCATCCCTCGAGTTTTTAGATCATTTAGGATTGTGCATTTAAAATCAACATGGTAAGATATTGCAACATTTATCTTGCAGAAACAACAGCTAGTTCCATCTCACTGTTAATGCCGTCACTGAATCACCACCTTTCATAGTGTTAAGGAAGCAAGTGCTGTAAATGGCTTAAATTTGTTATGAACAAGAATATTTGCGTCTATGTTGAGTTCAATATTATTTATAACATAACACAAGAATGTTGCTAATTGTTACACTAGATCATATTCTTTCTTTCAGTTTTTGGAAAAATTAATAGGTTGAAAATAACTACTTTGGGTGAATGAAACAATTGTATAACGGTTTCCTGTCAGTTAAATCCTCAGAAAGTGCAATATTTGCTGCATGTGCTTTACCTTAAGTAAAAGCATTTTATATTGATCTAATTTCCTAATTATATTTTCATCAACAGCTTAATTTTTAAGTATATTTTTGCTGTTTCCTGCTCTGTACTATATGTTTATTCTTAATTTCCAGATAACACAACTCAACTTTACAACAAATGAAACTTTATACATGCATTTAACCCTTTGCACTCAGAAAAGTAATTAGATGTATAATTATTCACTAAATACAAGGGCTCATTTTATTGCTTCTAGATGCAAAAAAATATAACTGTATGTAACCTATTGCAAAGGGTTAACTAACACATAGAAACAAAAACTGTCTGCCTCAATAGAAGACCATGGGCTAATGGGTCTATCATATTAAAAAAAATAATATGCTTAAAGTTGAAAGTAATCATCGTATCAAACATTTCTAGTATTGACATGTTTTTTATTCAACAAACCAATTGACACTATTTTGCATATTATACGATATCAATAATCTTTGAAATACTAGTTAAATTTTACAGATAATTATTTTAAGGGAACTTGAATACAAATGAAATTTTTAAGATGTGAAAGAAGAAAAATGCATACACATTGAGAATATAATTTACTATCTTAAAAGTATTAGAAACTTATCTGGCCTTAATCTCCAAAATTCTGCTGCATAAAAATTACCAAATTTAGATTGTTTTTTTTTAAAATGACACAGTGCAATAAATCTAGTCAGTACAAATCAAATAGTATGTTGCAATTATAGGTGACTCATAAAGAATACATGAACAAATTTCAATAAAATATCCAATTGACTTATTCATTGATAAATTTCAATAGAGAAAGATGCTCTTCAAGGAAATTTATTTTAAAAATGTGTCAAAATATTATGATGCATTTTCTAAAATACAAATAAAATTAAAAAATTTAGAATTTATTAATGAATAAAATTATTTATTCACATTAATAATACAGACAAAGAGAATTCAACGTCTTTACAGCTGTGAAAAAATATAGATCTATATCTATATTATTAGTAACTCATACAACTGAATCACGTGAATGAAAAAGTTATGTATGACATCTGAACACACCAAGCTTATACATGTGATGAAATATATACAGGCATATTTTGCTTGTACAAAAGAAAATTCATAAAAATGACAGAAAAGAAATTAAGTATAAAAAAATTCTAAGTACATACATTTTTAAGGAGTATTTTCAAAAAAAAAATGTCTCTGCTAGTTAATCAAGTCAGTGCCTCCGACTTAGAAGCAGAGGTACCTTCTTGATTATTTTTATTATCATCTGACACATCATTATTTTCATCTTCACTAACGGTTGACCAGCCACCATCATCAGATAAATTTAAGGCACCTGAGCTATTTTCATTTCCTTCATGTTTAGGAGACTGTGATTCAGCAGTAACAAGGTCAGATGATTTTAATGCACTTTCAGAGTCATCTTTTGAGTATGCAGCATTCATACTCTGACTAGACGAAGCTTTTATTTCACTATGCACAATTTCTGCGTTATCATTTTCAGCAGGATTTTCAACTGTTTCTTCAACTGGCGTTTCACAGCCAGTATTAGTAGAAGATGATACTTCATTCACACTAATATCTTTCTGAGCTACTTCTACATCGGAATGCTCAAGATTAGCATTATTAGGTAATTCGCTAGAAGTTTGCTCTGTTTCTGTTGATTGCACGGCTTTACCTTGAGAATTTTGTACTTCAGATACAAATACTTCTGGAAGAGAAGATTTACTTTCATTGGTAACAATTTCTGCTGGATTCTTACTTTCACTAGTGTCAAATGTAGTGCTTACCACATCAGAAGTGGGCTGCTGCACTTTAATTTCACTTTCGTTTTGATCTCCAGAATACTCAACACTGTCATTACTGTCTTCATGCTTATCATCAGTCACACCACTGCAATCTACTTCAGTGGTTTCATCCGGACATGTTGTAGATACAATATTGTCACCACCTTTGTCATTTACCAGATCATCGGGCTGTAACTTTTCATCTTCTGCCACACCAGCAGAATTTTCATCAGTGCCACTTTTTTCAAGTAAGCCTTCCAAATTAATTAAAACCTCCTTTTCATTAACTTCTATATTTTGTTCCACAGTGCTATCATTGTGAAGTTCTTCAGGAACCACATCTCCACTTACCTCATCATTTTTTAATTCTGAATTTTGATAGAATAATTTTTCAGAACTTGTATCACAATCTGTCTTTACAGGAGTACTGGAATCATGTGGCTGAGAGGCTTTATTAACATCAGCTTCTTCCTCCAAAAGACTGCTTTTACGTTCTGCTTGGCTATCATTATTCCCCTCTATGTTCCAAACTATACCAGAGTCTTCATAATCGCCCCACACATCCTCATCAGGAGAATTAAACTCCATAGTTTTTGATGCAGATGATGAAGTATCAACAGATTTAACAGGATTACTTAATGTTCTTTTAGGTGAGGGCTTACTCATCTTATATTTACGACTAGCTCTTGCATGATTATCAGCTGTACTTTCATTCTCAAATTTTCCAGAGTGTCCCAAGAATTTAGGTTCAGTCTTGAATTTATTTGATTTAACCTTACTGAAAGAATAATCAACTTTTCTAGCACCAGATCTGTTATCTAAGTGTTGATCGCCAAAGCCACTATGATCAGTATTTCTCAAGTTTTTAGTTTTAGACTTGTCTTTTACATAACTACTTGGGAATTTCTGGCGTGTATTCCTTGCATATTCATCATCTAAACTATCTTTCTTCATTCCATCTTGGCCACTAGAGACACTTGAAGTCTGAACATTTTTAGGTTGGCTAAATTCATCTTTACCATAATTGTGGGCACCCAATTGTTTATCAAATGGTCTTTTCTCAGAAACATACTTAAATTCACATTCTTCATCTTCCCACTTTCCAGAATAATCGGATGATTTAGAATCAGATGTTGTTTTATTAAATTTGTCTTTGCTGCAATCATGATAATCAGACTCTTTCATGCTAGATGTACGATCGCTTAAGTCAGATTCTCGTCTAAATCTGTTTTTATCACTATAATTCCTCTTTCTAAAATCTCTTTGATTTTTATTTTCAAATCCTCCAACTGTTCTTTCACCTGTTGGAGTTCTATTTCCCCTAGCTCGCAAGTTTCCTCGAGAAGATTGTCCATACTTCAAGCCATCATATCTTTCTCTATTCTTTAAGTGGGTTTGATCTCTTGAAGATTGGGCTTTTTTAGAATATCCTTCTTCATTAGCATAACCATAACTCTTTACAGTATCTCGTGGTCCTGCTTCACCTCGTTTCTCAGGATAATGATCATTCCCTTTTACATTATCATACTCCTCATTCCAAGAACTACCCGTATTGATTGCCTTTACCCACTTCTCAACTCTACTCTGTTTATGCTGAACTTCTGTAATCCCCCCATCTTGCCACATGCGGTCAATTTCTGGTTTAGACTGGTGTTTAACGGGTTCCATTTCAGAATCACTTAAGCTAGGAGATGCTGAACCTGCTCCACCGGAAATCGACTTTTTCCTAGGCTCATCAAATCTGGAGTTCTGGAAAGATCTATATGTCCCACTACTCGCTCTGTGGGCCCTACCTCTTTGTCTTGAAAAACCAGCATTTTCATTACGCAAGCCACTTGTTCCATAGTTGCTGGATTCTTGATACTTATGGTTAGGACCAGAAGACCTGAATTTGGAATAACTCTGTCGATCTTTACTTACATTTGCAGACCGCACTCTCCAATTCTCTTCCTTTTTAGGAGCTCTTCGATCTGGAAAGTCTGTGGGAAAAAAAAGAATAAAAATATCATGATATTGTACATATAATTAATTAGACCTTAGAAAATACTTTTCAACATTTTGGAATTTTTCAAAAGAAATACGATTTAATCACATTTTCAAAAATATTTCCACTGAAATAAGTCATTCCTTTATGTCCCAGTAACTATGGCTACTTCACAAAATATTGCATGCCAGAACTTTCCAAGTTTTTTTTTGTTAAAGAATTGAAAAAATACATGCACTAACCTGTCTGAAAATATGATAAAGTAATCCTCAACAACTTATAAGTGAACTGAATAGGAAGGGGGTGGGGGGAAGAGGAATCCATCAATTTATATATTGGCTGTTGAATCTCTTTCATTAAGTGGTTGTCACAAATGAAGACTTAATATTTTTTATTTAGATTCAAGTGTATTGATACCATTTAATAATAATGCTACCAAGTTAGAAAAAGTTAAATGTTTCAAAATTTGAAACAGTTATCGACGAAAATTATAGTTTTCAAATCCAATTTTATGCACACAATTATTGATGAGAAAAATGGTTGATTAATCTGAACTTTTTTTGTTATTCAATAACAAACAATACTACAAGTACACATCTACAGTATATTAAATAATTAAAAAAAATAAGTGTGAGAAAACCTTGGTAAATAATTAGCCAATGTATTGTTCATATTTTCCATCATTAGAGATTTATGTAAATAATCTCTGTAAATATATAATAATCTCTCATAATTTGCGTAATTAATGATTTATGCAATAGATTTATAATTATATAAAATATATAGTGAATGATTTCAGATGATTTATTAAGAAATTTGAGGAAAATAATTTACAATAAAAATTTCTCCAAATAAGAATAATTTGTGTACAAAATACTTGTGTATATATTTAAAGTGTAATACATTATAAAATTTAGAGAAAGTTTTAAAAATCCGATCATTCTTTCAATTAGATTTTTGTCTCATTTCCTACATATTTATACTGAACACAAATACTTCTGCCTCTTTTAACTCACCTATTTAAAAACAAAAATCTAATCGACTACTCTTTTTTTTGCAAAATATTAAAAAACAAATGTCTTTTTAAAAAATTTTAATAGCTTCAGCTGAAAACTTCTACTAATCACCGGCACATTGCTAATTTAAAACAAATAAGATTAAATTTAACACTACCACTCTGAATAAATACATCCTTAAGACTGACAAAAAAATTGTAATATAAATGCATTTTTCACAATTTTCTTTGGTTTGTGGAAGAATACTGAAAAATGTTTCATACTTGAATGAACATTTTAGATGAATTTGATCTCAAAGAATATTAAGAAATTTTTCGCAGTTACGAAGAAAAACATTGAAACTTGGTTATTTTAGTATTTATCATCCACTGCATACTGCCTACCAGGCAATAATTTTATAAATTACAACACATAGCAGCCCCATCAGTTCTTTTTTTAAAAAATATACCAGCATATACTCCTTAAAAACTAATATTTACTGAAATTATAAAAAAAAAAAAACATTCACAATTGAATAAAAAGAATTCAACTAGCAAAATAGAAAACGTAAAATAATTTATTTATTAATTTATCAAGTTAAAATTCCTAGAAAGAATAGGAGAAACCCACAGCAAATATTGTTAGTAAAAATTTCAAAATCCACTTTCTGAAATTCCTGCTGGTTAATTTTTATCTTCAGTGCTTATATTTAAAAGAAAAGTTAAGATGATTAAATTTTAAGACAAATTTTAGTCAAGAGCTCGAACAAATATGTTTCAACAAAAGAGTAACTGTTTATTAGTTAAACAAAAATGTGAGTCAGAAAAGATAATGCTCTACAAATTTTTATAAAAAAGGCATAAACTGCACTCCAGCATTTTCAAGAGTTGTTTTAATCAGTTTGTACTATTTAAAGGCACCTGACACTACAGAATTCAAAAAATTTATAAAATTTTTCACAAATTATGAAAGTAGTTACAAAATTACATTTGAAGATCTTGAGAAATAAAATCTCCCAAGGAACCTACATTTAATTAACTGCAAGGCCCATTTATTTGTGTTGGTCAAATAAAATGCTGCACATGGAATAGCTAAAAATTATAATTCTCCTCATTAGTCTTGCTGCAGCTTCAAATCTACTTACATTCGGAACTTACACAGAGTGGCCATCATTTTTGTTGTTTGAGTTTCCCTGGCATTTTTCGGAGGTAGCCCATCTACCACAGAAAAAATCACATGCACATTGGCCATGCTAAGTATTCATTCGCCATACTAAGTTTTCATTCAAGCCAGTACGGTTTGAATAAAAAAGCAAAATGTTTGAAAAAAGAACATTTATTTAAAACTTTTAAACAATAAACCTTAAAATAACTAATACATCTTTACAATGAACAGTTCCACTGCAACGAATTTTCCAGGCATTTCCGATTAAAAATAAAAACTTTAAAAAAATCTTTAGAATGATCAAAATCTCAATAAAAATATACGTTGCAAAATAAAACAGAAAAAGACAAAATTGAGAGAAAAAAAATGTAAGAAAACGATTTTTTATTGATGTTTATAAATTAAAACACAGAAGCATAATCACACGAATCGAATTGTTTGCAAAAGAAAAAAAAGCAACTTTTTATTCCAACCAACTTCCTTCAATACTGCTCAAAAAGAACAATATATAAAGAAATATAAATAAAATAAAACATCAAAGACAAAAAAGAGAGAAAAAATGCAAGAATTTATAAATTATAACACCAGAAGTCAAGTGTATATGAAATAATGAAGAAAAAATAAAATTCGCGAAAATGGGGGGGAAAACCCGAATTTATCACTTAAAATGAAATAAATAAAAATCTAAAGTTAAATATAAAAAATTTTAATTTAAAAAAAATTACTGCGGCCTCAGCTTTCCTCTTGTGCTTGTTTGTGTTCTATGACATAAGTTATTTTTTAAATCTTTTTCAGTCAGGGTGGCCATCAGTTTTGCTGCTTGAATTTCCCTGACTTTTCCAGGTTTTATAAAAAAATTCCCTGACTTTTCTCGGAGGTAGCCTATCAACCATAGAAAAAATTCACCTACACATTGGCCATACTAAGTATTCATTCGCCATACTAAGTTTTCATTCAAGCCAGTGTGGTTTGAAATAAAAACAAAATATTTGAAAAAAAGAACATTTATTTAAAACTTTTAAACAATAAACCATAAAATAACTAATACGTCTTTACAAAACTATTTGATTTTGAAATTACATTAAATTCAAAAAATTAATGATCGTAAAATTCCCAATCAATGCATGCTTTTATTTATTTTCTAGCTTTAATAGTTTCTGAGATATTTAAGAAAAACTAAAAAAGGGGGATAAAATCCAAGATGGTTGCAAATTTTGAAATCCATTATCTCGGAAACTATTAAAACTAAAACAAAAATAAAAGCATGCGTTTGTAGGGAATTTTACGCTGTTTAATTTGCTGATTACATGTTATTAGAGAATTGAACAGATTTCCAGATATCCAAGAGGAACTAAAAAAGGAGGATGAAATCCAAGATGGCGGCAACTTTTGAGCCCCATTATCTGGGAAACTATTAAAGTTGGAAGAAAAATAAAAGTATATATTTGTAGGGAATTTTCCTCTTTTTAATTTGTTAAATCAATTGTAATTTGAAAACTCAATAGTTTTCGAGATATTCAGGTAAAACTAAAAAAGGGGATGAAATTCAAGATGGCGCCGTGAGCTCACACCCCTCCCCAGGACCGGGGACTTTTAGTATGCTTATCAGAAGCCCCTAACGAACATGTGTACCAATTTTTAAAATATGATTTAATATTTTTTTCAACCCTTCGTTGGCTGGACTAATAGCCGAAATTTGAGTCCCTAGGAAGTTTAAATGTGACCACCTCGCCCCCTGGCCAGTAAGCAGAAACGGGAATGGCATCCGTTTTCTACTGTCAGTAAATGACTGATTTTCATTGGTTACCAACAGTGTTTCATTCTATTTATGAAAAAGATCAGCGAATTGTTGCGTCCAATAAGAATTATCAAAATAAAAAAATTCCAGTTTCAGAATAAATTTCCCTGACTTTTCCCAGTCTCCCGAAATTCCCTGACCATTCCCGGTTTTCCGGTCGGCTGGCCACCCTGTTACATACTCATTTTATGACAACAAATGAATGAGAAGCCATACTTATTCACAGCTCTCCGAACTGAGAGTAGTCTTTCCACAGACGATGATACATGTTTATAAAAAGCATCAACAGTGGGTGTTTGTAACAAAATTATCAAGGTGAAAAGTATGAAATGGAACCTGCCCCCATTTAATTTTATATCATAAAACTTCAATAATTTCACAATTTACATGGGACAGGATACAAGAATCCTTTTCAAAAACAGCAACCCCTATGTTTAGGATATCTCACTTCATTAAATGTCTTCTTAAAAAGATGACAGTTACTCTATGCTTTATCTGTAAATATTGTGACTAACTTTGAATTAAGCAGAATTGTCTCTCTCTCTCTATATATATATAGAGCAGAGTGTGTGTCTGTTTGTTCCTTATACAAATCTTGATGAAATTTGGCACACACACGCTTCAAAACAAGAGAAAAATTATTGTCAACTTTTTGTGGCGTAGTGAGAACTGTATCATGTTAGAGCCCGATCTACTTCTTCAAACCCGATTAAGATCTTCGAACTTCTACTGTAATTTGCATTTTTAGTTGTTCTGTTTTGTTTTAGTTCTGTTCTACGATATGGCAACAGTCTTTTGCCATTGATATATATTGTTGTATTTTGTGAAATAAATTGCCTTAAACCTTTCTTATAGTTTCTTTTATTGCATTATCTTTTATTTTAACAAAGCGTTAGAGTTTAACGCTTTATAATATGTTTATGGTCGAAGGATATACTACTAATTGGAGTCAGGAAACTTCTACATACATCCATGGCCATATTTTAAAGTGAAAAATTAATTAAATTCTGAGTTAATTATAAATTAAGTGAAAATGTGAGGCTTTTGCATAGTTTTTGTCAATAACTTTCGAAGGATTTATCGCACGAGAACGATTTTCACCCCACCTTAAAATGCGAAAATTTATCTTTCTAATGATATTAGCTTAACTGCTGTAGAATATTTAGACGAGTTTTAACTAATTTTTAAAAACACTGTTTACTGCTCGCAATTCAGCGAAAGTCTTTCACTTGCAATTGTCCTCCGATGGGGTCATGACAAGAGTTGGGGTGATAGAAGTATGCAAGATCACTCAGTGGGGGGAAGGCGTATTTCTATCTACCCTACATTCTTTTGTTACCGATACAGTTATTTGAGATACTATCTGCTACTAATTTCGCTATCTCCCTGTATCCCCTCCCCTCCTTTTTCCTGTCATAAAATCATGAACGATACTGTCTGACTCGCACAACTGCCCTTTCCCCTGCTAGGGTGAAGACCAATTTGCACTTGGAAGAGAGATAGAACGTTGCTTTGAAATAGCTAAGCATTTGCATTTAATATGCCACCAAAGAAAAGACAGTCTATTGGACAAGTACATCCGAAAACCAGAATAGCAAAAGTAATGCGGGCGTGTGAAACCCCAGAACAGTGCGATGAATCCATTGAACAAAGCCACCTCAGAATGTCTGCATCTAGGGCTATAGAAACAACTGAAGTACGGAGAGACCATCTCGAAGAAGACTGCCACAGAAGGGCTGTGTCCAGAGCTAATGAGACAATTCAACAAAGGGAGGCCGCATCGAGGAAAATTGAGTAAGGATTGTTCAAAAGAGAGAATTACTCCGGCAGAGTAACCTGAAACTTGAAGCTTTCAAGTATAATCCACAGTACGATTACCAAGTTCATCCAAACGTATATATTGAAAAAATGGACATAGTACGTGTGCACTGTAGCGCAAAAAAGTTCCAGAGCAAGTCTCCTGGGATGTGTTGCTCATATGAGTTATGATAAGTTGATAAATGGATTTTTTGAATTTTAATACTTTACAGATATGAAGTTATTTTGTGTCAGTGTGTACAGTATCACTTAATAATTCCTTAAATATAGTAATACTCTTATTATAAGATTGGTGAACCAGCTGGTCGCCATAGGTGGCTAGTTTTGTATAAGGAAAAAAGGGGGCCAAAAAATTAAAGTAAACTCAAAATATGTTACCTTATAGCAGCTGAATCATGATGCAGAAACAAATACGAAGTATCATTTTCATTCATAAATAAATATCTGTAGCTAACAAAAGGATACAAGCAACAATTTGTTTGGAGTATCTACAAATTCATCAAGATCTTTCCAAATTTCTTTCATCCAGAGAATTTTCGAATTTATCATTTACCTAAACCAAAGTTCTTAATAATATTTTAACCCTCTCCCTTTGCCTCAAGTGCCTTAAAGCATGCATTCTGGTCATTTTTCTGGCATAAATTCAACATTTATATCGATTAAGAATACCACTTTGAAAGATACACATACAATGTTGTAGATATACATGCTATAAAAATCACTGTTCATTTATAATTTTTTCCAAAAAAACTTTACTACTCAGCTAAATACAAGCATAGAGAAAATATCCAATAACTTATAAAAAATTAAGATTTATCTACTTAAATTTTACCATAAGCAAGCAACAAAGCATTAAAAAGCTATCCAATGACAAGATTAATGTTTCACATATATAGATGCGTATGCATTCTGCTTATATATTATAAAACCTATAAGAAACAATTAGAAAAAAAAAAGAAATTACTTCGTCTTTGAGCCCTTGAACGATATCCATGAAATTTTGGTGGACTCCAATCACTAAAAAACACCCAAAAATTAATTAAATGTACACCACAGCTATACTATGAACATGCACAGAAATGTTAAGATAATGAAAAATATTAAAAAATATTCTCAACACAGACATTTAACAAACTGTGCTGCTATTCAGTAAAATGCTACTTAAATTGAATGCATTCAACAAGCAAGCATATGCAAAGCAATGTATTCTTCGAAACACTAATTTTACTGTCCTGTTTCAACAGTGGCATAGCGAGAGAAAATGATGCTTGGGTTACAGCACTTTTTCTAGCTCCCTTGTCATATTTAGCTCGAAAAGTGGAATAAATACAGTAATACATTTTGAACCCCCAAGACAGGTGCTCAGGGCATCTACATCCTTTTTACTCCTGGTCACTAAGCCACTGCCTTTCGGATAAAATTTCTGAGTAACAGGAATTCTCCCTTCAATTAAATCATATCAGGATTTCTTCCATTTTGATGGTTTTCTTTTAACATGTATGGGTTTAATTAAGCTATTAAATGCTATGCTCAGAAATGCCAATTTCCTTCCATTTCTCTAAATATCTTTTTGACTAGCTGTTATTAATTTACATCTAAATGCACAAAGACTGCTTCAAATTACAAAAAAGGCACATCTGTATATTTCAGAGATGTGATTGACCAAAAGGCAAAAAAGAGGAAATCCAAAAATGCGACACGAAACAAAGCGTGAAGGGAAAACATGCAAAAAAGTATGAATTAAATAGTCAATGTACTGAAAAAATTATCAAAACTACATCCCAATTGGCTTTTATATTCATTATCAATAGCATATGATTTTCCCAAAGACACTTTACGAAGTATATTGTCAAGGACAAATTTAAATGTATATAGGACAACAAAATATGAGGGGGAAGCCAGAACTTTATTGTAAATATACCTCACTAGCATATTTTAGCAAGCATTTCTTTAATAGTCAATGGACCTTTGCAAAATATCTCGGACACATTGCTGGTTTTTTGTTTTTTTACAGGTCTTTCATTGACATGTCTCGATTGGCTTTTCATAGTTTGCTTTTGAGCATCAGTCAGGATTTTTTGAGACCTGGGACCTCATTTTTTTCAGATGAATATTTCTCTGCAATTTGGCAGCTTTTGCAGATATTTTCTTTGCAGCTTCCTTTGACACTAGCGTTTTCCTTGGACTTGACTGTTTGTCACAAACATTTTTTTTTTGCCAAGAACTATTGCTCTGTAGTTTCCTTGATGCTGAATTCATGTTTTTACAGAGATTTCTGTCCACTTTATCTTTAGGATAGTCCTTTTTATACAATTGAACTGCAGATTTCTTTTCAGACATAAGCTCATACTTCTGCATGGCATCAAACGACTCTACATTTAGTCTATTTGTTTCAGAAGTGATGACCAAGTTCACGATACTAAAACTTGACTCATCTTTAGGCCCATGAAAACAGGTGAACCATGTCATATTTGACACTAGTGGAAATTGTCTGAAATTTTTAACTTCCATCCACCAGTTATCCACTGGTTCCTTCTGCTGTGGTTGCCATAAACCATAAGCTGGCAGCATGATACTTGTGTACCTCCAAGTCATAAGCATATCCTTCTGCAACACTAATGACATTAGTCACCAGATCAGGAAGTCCTTTCATTAATGTCAAAGAAAGAGAATGCTTCCAAGAAACAGGATCAATTGCCGACACAGATTGCAACAGCAAATTATCCAAAGGTTCTTCTGCAATGTTCGTGAACATTCAACATAAGCTTTCAATACATTTTTTTGGAATTTCTTCACTACATCCAATCTTGACTTTGGGGCTGAAGTGGAGAGCCTTTTAACACCATCCCCCATAAATACAGATTTTGTGGGAAGATGATTTTTTTTTCCTCCTCCACATCAAAATTTTGGATCTTTTTGGAAGAATCTTTTAAGGTAGCCATGTTTTCTGCTTTTATAAAACAGGATAAAGAAATCTCTTACTAAATACAACTGCTTTTCATGAAGTATGTGAATCAGTGGAGTGTTACTCTGAAATAGTTTCACATATTCTTTCAACTGAGACAAATAGATTATCAATAAGCTGTGTCTCTAATCGCTGATCAAACAACTTTTTAGTGATCCTGTAAGTGCACACCTTGCCCGCTTGTATTAGAGCTTTCATTGCAAGAGTCTTTTGTAGATTTCAGATGTGGTCTCTTGCAGTGTTCCCAACATTGCAAGCTTTATATACAATGACCACAATATGTAAGAACTGGCTGCTATTCATAGCACTCAAGAAAGGGAAATAAAAAACAGTCAATGCTCCCAATAGCCTCAACAAATCTTGAGCAGCATCAAATATAGAAAGCCACCTGAACAGTAGCGAATCCAGAGGGTGGCTATCAGACTGCAGCCCCCCCCCCCCCCCAGAGCTAGACCAGAATTCTTTATTTTAGTTAAAATCACTACAGCTGTTTTTTCTTAATCTCCATTTTAAAAAAGTGAAAACATTTCTTCCTGGTTTTTGACAGGCTTGAAAGTTTTCCTACTTTTGTAGTCATTCCACCCATATTTGCAGCGTTGACACAGTCAAAAACATGTTTTTGCTACTTATTTCAATATGTTTTTTATTAAATTATCAGAAGTATTGTATTGTTCTTTATGATTCTTATTGCCAGGTGAGTAAAATCTGTGAAGTGTTTTGGTTTACATAAGCCATAAGACTTGACATTCGTCACGACGATACAAAACTTTTTACACCTCAGCCCCCCCCCCTCCCCGACCCAAATCTTGGAGTCGCCACTGCACCTGAATGATACAAATGTTTGGGGCATTGTGCATTTTACTTTTAATACACAGAAAATTTCCCTGAAAATTGCATGCAGATCTGGAGACCATTTCAGATCATTATGTATGTCAGTGCATAAGCTTTTCACATGCATTCCAAATAGTTTGAAAAACTGCTTAGCAGCATTATGAACATGATGGCAGGAATCACCATCTATTGTCCAGAAGATGCAGACATTGTGAGTGAATTTTTACTTCCAGTCCTGCATCCCCCATCATGCTGCATGAATCCATTAATACTGACATCAAATTCTGCCATGAAATGTTGTTCTTGTCAAAGATTTGGACTAGTCCTTGAAAAATTGTCTCACAGTTGACATTACCAACACAGTAAGAAGATAAGTGCTTATAATCCACTCTTTAGTCATATAATTGACACGTACTGTCACTATTTTCCGATTGCTACTGTTTGCACTTTTGTCTAAGTTCAATGAAAAGAACTCTTTCTGCAAATCTTCAAAGAGTGTTTCTTTCACTATCTTGGAAATGCCAAATCTTTTCTTGTATGAAGCAGCATTTCAGTGCACAGCAATGTGATTAAGAGCCTTCCTATCCTTTGATATCTCTTTCACAAGCTCAAGAAGATCAGGTGGCAAAGATTTTTCCGCAAGAAAACTCGAGCAACTTTGCTTCAAGGTTCACTGTTCTATCACTGAGTGATGTTAAAGGTTGAGGCAAATTTTCTTGGGCCACTGGTCCAAAAGCAGCATATGCTGGAGGCAATCCATGTGGAGTTTCACCATTTTCCTTCTTATCAGCACTTTCTGAAAGTTATAAAAATTGAAAATGTAATATGAAATGAGTATTTTTGTTTCTTAATATGAATAAATATTAATTTATAATTAAATACTTAACATATTAACTTAAATATAAACATAATTTTTATATGAAATAAATATTATTTAGGAAATATTACAGTATGAAACTGTGTACACACACAGTTCAAAAGCTTTTTAATTTCTAAAATCAATCCATAATATTTAAAAGTTAATAAATAAATTTAAATATTTAATATATAAAATATTAATTATTACATTAAAATGGTACATTGATTTTTAAAAGTTATTTTTTCTTACCAATATTTTTTAACCCACATTTTTTTCACACTTTGGAAAAACTGCATGAACACATCAAATTCCGAAATTCAAATTACATTCATTCTCACATTTCAGATCTTAAAAAATCATAAATAGCAAAAGTTAGGAAAACGAATACAAGGTTTAAACCACAACTCACCAAGTAATGCAAAGTGCTCCTTCAGTGTCTGAAGAAATGACTTATGGTTGAGGATTTAATGTGGTCCATAAGTGCAACAAATCCTCTGAACCCATATGCCAATTCCTTGCTGCAGATGATACAATAGCACGCACCACATTTATTCAATTTTCGAATAATCTCACACAAATATATACCTTCAGCTTGTTTCTCCAGCCATTCTCAGCGCCAGTGATTTTTTTGCTTGTTTATCTATTTCCCAAACGTCAACAGAAAAAGAACAGTATACAATGTCCATACAAACGCTGCTCATTCTTCTTACAACAGTAATAAGTATATATAATATATAAGTAATAAGTAAAAAACTAGGAAGAAAATAATCTTGAAAAAAAATCACGATCTCAAAAAGTAACAAGTGCAAAACACAAAATATGAGCAAAATGGTTAACTCATCGATGTTTGGAAGAGAAGAGATCTTGGGGAACAGATTTGCGATCTTATTGTTTAATCAACAGGCATGAAAGTGCAAGCTGCTCAAAAAAGCTGAACTCTACGCGAATACAAAATTTACCACAAAATCGATATATATACAGATGCAAAGGCACAAGATGTTACTACTTAAAATACATATAGAAAAAGCAATTAAAAGTACAACGTCAATGAAGTTCGTTCACGTAAGAAATAGCTTGAAATGAGGAAATTGAGAAACACAAAGAAACGTTTATGCAAAAAGAAACATTTTATTAACATTTGATACATTGACAACAACATTGTAACAGCATTTGTGTTAGTTTGCAACAAAACAGATAGTTATGATAAACGTTGCAAGTGTATTTCCTAGAGCAACTAAAGTCAAAAATGTTCATTCGGTTTGATTATCAAGAGGTGACATCACCTTTACGGCGGATAACCGTAGCAAGACGTTTAGGCATGGACGACACTAAACGGCTTAAGGTGTCTGTAGAAATTTTTTCCCATTCCTGCCGAAGATATTCTTGTAACTGTTGTATATTGCGGGACGACACTGGGCCATATTTCTCTTAAGAATTCTCCAAATATTCTCTATAGGAGAGAGATTCGGGCTTGCTGCTGGCCACTCTAAAACAGGGACACGTTTCGTACGTAGCCATGTTTTTGTTATCTTCGCCGTATGAGGCCTTGCGTTATCTTGTTGGAAAAGATATCGTTTTCTGCCAAACAATCGCTGCAATGATGGACGTAGATTCACTTCAAGAATACATATATAGACTGGAGCCTTTATCGTGCCGTTGCAAAAATTCAAATTGCCAAGCCCATTGTCTGCCAAGCAACCCCACACCATCACAGAGCTTATTTTAAGAACCACGCGCTTGTAACAGAATGGATAATTTCCCTCATCCTTCTCCCTAATAACCTTTCGGCCAATATTTTCATATGAAACCTCAAATATGGATTCATCTGTCAACAGTACCTTTTTCCACCGAGATGGAGTTCAGCTGAGTTGAGATTTGGCCCACTCAACACGCCGATGTTTATTCGATGAAGTGAGAGATGGCTTACATCTCGCTTTTTAGAATGCCTAGCCGCACCTTTTGATATATCGACGCGTAGATGCTTCGGAAATGGTCTTGACAAAACTTTGTCTAGCACATGTGACTAGGTCTGCCACTTCCATGTGCCTATTTTTACGAATATGTTGACGAAATAGGCGTACTTCCCGATCAGACAACGTTAGTGTCCGACCGGGAGCCTTTCCTGGACGGCTATTTCCAGTTGTAGTGAAACGTTTTATAATACTACACACTGTAGAATGTGCAAAGCAGAACGTTCGGCCAATTTGGAGCTGAGATATACCATTTTGGTGTTGTTGTACGATTTGATTGCGTACTGCAAGGTCAGTAGCTCGTCCCCTTGCCATGCTTACGCTTAGCACTGATAAAGATCGCTAATTGCTCGCCCTTTTATGCTGTTTGCTTCCTCTGACGTCATTGACTCAGAATTGTGTGTGAAACGGTTTGAATATTCTCGTTCTTTCTACTGAACAAACTTCATTGCAAAGCGTTGGAATTAAGAATACAAATTTTAGATTAACTTTAGGTTCTTCCCTTGTTTTTTCAGTTGTGACATTTGTACATAGTCTACAACTACATATAACTATGCATTTTACAACGTTTCGATGACCCCTCATTTTTTTAATTACAGAAACCTTAGTGAACAAACTTCGTTGACGTTGTAGTATATATAAAATTTTACTTACTATTTTTTCTCTATTTGAACAGAATTTTGATTTTTAAATACCATACAAGAGGTTCAGAGTTCCTTCTATTTTCTCAAAGTTGAACAACAACAGATAGTACCATAACAAAATTGCATACTTTTTAAAAATGAAGCAGTTTATTTAAGGGAGGAAAAAAAAAATGACAAAAGTGCCTAAGAATATATATTATCATATGCAGTAAAAGATCTTTGTAACGCATAACTTGGAACCAGAGGTTGAGTGGTTGATAGATTTTTGTATAATACAGATCATTTTGCATATCTCTAAAAATACTTTAGTAAACATGGCCTATTATGTTTGTAACAAGTCATTAGATTACAATTTAAAATACAAATGATTTTGCCTCACAAAGATATACAATTTAATTATATTTAATTTTCACAGAAATTAATATTTCAATAAATTAGCAACAAGTACATTAACAATACAGTTAAAATTATTCTCTATTTGTTGAACTCTGAAAATAATGAAAAGAACTCGACATATTATACAATTTTATGTTTTGAGAATTTTGAAATATTGTGCATTTAATAAATTCCTTTAGATACTGAAATTTTTTTGGTGCTGCTTCAACATCTGAATCTATTCTAGAACAGCTGTTGTATTCTATATTTAAAATATAGGAAATGATTTCTTCATCTCACATATGTTAATAATTTTAGATTTATGATCTGTTGATAAAAATTCCAACATACAATCTTCATGCATGTATACTAACTTATTTTGAATAATGTTTGAGTTCAGCAACTTAAAGATTGTTTAATAATTGAAATACTTTCTTTAAAAAGCATTAAATTAAGGACTTAAATATGAAATAATCTCTCAAGCTTAGAATGCTTGGTAATAAATGGTATCACAGCAAAGCTGGCAATTTACAGTTCCACTTATATCGATCTTATTGATCGAATCTCCTACTTTTACTGCTATCTCTTCCACGTTTGTATCGTTACCTTTCGCCAGTAGTTTAATTTTTATAGATTTATTCAACCACTCGAATTTAAATTTATTTTTTTCGTTCGCATCTAGGGAATGAACTTTATGTTCATCGTTTAAGTTAATTTCCATTTTGGTTCTCGGTCACATTCACAAACGCTGATCTTTACAATTGACGAACGTAACACGCATCACACGTGCGATCCGCCAAACACAAGACAAATGATAGTAGTAGTAGAAGTTCTTTGCATAGCAACCGTTAGCATTCAACATCGGCAATAGCAGCTCACTGACGTGCGATTTCAACAGCAAGGCGTGACCTACTCGTAGAGCGGTCGTCATTCGGCTACACGGGAGAAGTTCCGCTTTCCTCCATTATGCTGTGTGCCAATCACTTAAGGTGATAGATACGGCGCGTAAACCCCAGAGAATGCATATCTGTTTACTTCGTGATGGAGAAAAATGGCGTTTGTTTCGGATTCAGACATTGCTTCCACTCCATCCCCCCCATTTTTCGGTCACGATTTCTCGACGGTTTTGCATCGATCTCAGAAACAGCCTGAATGACATTCAAAAAAGTGAATTTCCGCTTAAAAGCGGAAGTCTTTCATGCCTGAATCAAATAGTGGCACTGAACTAAAAGGGCAGAACAGTCTACCGGAGTATCCTACAAAGGTCAACCAGTTTTACCCTGTGAAAGGAAAGCAAAATAAAGTCCGGAGGATGTCGGGTGGGGAGGGACGTGCAGAAAGCGAGGGAGAACTTCTACACTTTCTCTCCACGGGAGAAAATTCCTACCATGTGATAAATTGTAAAAAAAAAATGTTTGTTAAAAAAAGCGGAAAAGATGAGAAATTCAAAAAAGCAGAAAACCACGGAAGAATCACATCCCTGATATTTAAATACTATTTAATATCTTGAATTGATGTAGATAGCTAATATGCTTCTATGGTTTAAACAATACTAAGGTTTGTAGCTTCAATCATTACAGCATAACAGTTAAATTACATTTCCATACATTCAAAAAATGTATAACCATACATCAACAAAAATCATAAATCACCATTGAGGTCTGATACAGATATCATAAACTTTACATATATTATAGACAAGACATAACTAACTCTGTTACTTAATAACTCAAATATTAATCTCATGTTTGATCTTTAAATTATTAATCAGGATTTAAACAAAACTGCCTCTAATACTAAAACTCTACAGTACTAGTTAAAAGAAACACAGTGTGTGATTTCCTTTTCATCCTCTCAAATTTGAATTTATACTTACTTGCTGAATTTATACAAAGGTGTAAAAATACATAACTGTAAGGAATGCAGATTAAGAAGTACAATCTATTTAAAGTATCATGATCACAAAAATGTCTCTACTCATAATCTGATCACAATTCCAAATTACCAGTTCCATCCCAAAACAGTCCTCATGCAGCTTCAAAACGAGACATAATCTTATACAACTGCTACCAGGTTTTGAAATTCTGGTAAATTAACACATTAAGCACACTGCAGTACAGCACTGAAACCTCATCGGCTATTTCATAGCATTGAATTAAAATTGCATCCATGCTCAACATATTAATTAGTACCTGTATAATAAGAATACAAATGTTGCATCTCTTTAAAACTTGAAATGAATTTAAAAGGGCAAAAATGGAAAAGGTGAAAGCTAGTTTAAAGTAACACACCATAGTTCTTTCAGCCTAAAAGAATAAATGTTACTTACTCAGCATCTTGATCAATTTTTCCTTTGTCCCATTCTCTTTCTTTTGTTACCTTAGGAATATCTTCTTCCTTCTCTTTTTCAATAACAATATTCTCCTTTTTTGAAACCTTGAAAAAAAATTATATTAACAAACAATGTTCAACAACCAAAAAAATAAAGAAAAAAAATCGACAAGGGCTAAATAAAGAAACAGCATTTAAAAGCACCTAATTGATTTAAAGTTATAAAATTTGATGACCACTTAAAAAAATCTGAATTAAGTTCACAAGGTGGCTACAAAATATGTTTTGCTACATACTATCTTCAAGCAACCACTATTTTAAAGGAATTCAATCACAACAAGAAATTTATATATTTCAAGAAATGTGATCATAAACTGTGAAAATAAAAATTACGCTCTCATGGCTGTTTTACAGTTCAAATATTTTTGAATTTTCAATGCAGTCTTTCTAGTGTAAAATCAGTGGAACAGGAACCACTGAAAACTATAAAGCCTAAAAGTTTTCCTCTAATAACTTGCTCTGTAGCAAAATGAAGCTACAAAACATTAACACATTTCGTATGCATCTGCAACCTAATAAAGGAAAAGATACTTTTACATGACAGGCACAAAATGTGTTCACAAATTACCACCAAAATGCTTTCTATTGTGTCTTACCGATATTCAAGAGATTTCTTTTATGACTGATCAGTGATATCAAGTAGGTTGTAACAAATATGAGTTAATGAAACAAATAAAGCAGTCACACTGATAGTCTCCATTGTCAGCTACGAACTTCCATTTCAATAAACAACACTAAGATTTTTGGTCAAGAAGAAAATTTTCAACAGTGTTAATAGTTTCCCACATTACCTAATACAATAACAAGAAAAAATGTAAGTAGCCATCAAAAACTTTCAAACAGTAATTGTAACTAATAAGAACTAAAGCTTTATTATTTACGAAAATTCTTTAGATTTATTCAAGCATTGAATTTGAATTTTAACATTTTCATTCCGTTTCCTTCAAAATTGTAGCTTTTAAAAATAACACAACTTTGCAAATACAGTTTATTCACATTTAATTTGCAAAAAAGAAATCAAAGACTTCTCAGCCATTTAACAAAAAGTAACCATTTTTCAATAAACAAAACAGTGAATGTTAAAAGATTATAACCCTTTGATAAACTGGTATACAAGATTTGTATAAGAGAAATTAAAAGTGGAAAAAATATAATTCTACATTCATTTTAGTAAATACAAGTTCGTGTTGGGTTTTTTCATCAAAAATGTAATCTTGAAAAGTTTTTTCATGACTAATATTCTTAAAAAAAGAAAAACATATATATAAACAGCCGAGCTAAAAATTTAAAAATGCACGCAACGGATAAAAATTCAGCAATCACTTCAAACGGGAAACACCAATATTAACCATTTTCTTTGTAACTGAAGTTGCAATTAAAATTAAACATTTTATGAAGCTTCTATATATTTCAAATTGAACTATTTCCATAAGGAACAGCCTAATTTATATTCCTATGCTTTAATTAGTTTTAATATAAAGCTTAAACCTTGAACACACTTGCAAATATTTTGCTGAACAAAATATTTTGGCAAACATTTTATGAAACCCACTGGAGGTGAAGAAATTAAGTTGGTTTATTGCTTTTGATTCTTTCAAGTATTTTTTACAAATAACACCAAATCTTCTTCACCATTTCTATTGAAAAATATCACAAAGACCAAATATTTCTGATAGAAAAGATATACATCCCTATAATCAAATCAGTATGTAGAAGAATAAAAAATCATACTATAAGAGGATGAAATATTAAAAGTATATACTTTCATGTTCTTACCTTTATTCCTGTTAAGCTAGTTTGGTTGTTTTAATAAAGAAAACAGAGTTCATGTAGGAGATAAAGAAAATATATACAGAAAATCACAATACCTTCAAAGATGTTACAGCTGAATCTTTAGCTTCAGCTTTTATGCGATCTTGTTCCACTTCCTAGAAAGAAAAAAATTATTAATATATAAGCAACAGATATTCAAAAATAAATTAGCCATAAAACCCCCCCCTTAATCCGAGTTAATTTTAAGAATATTGGAAATGTTCAACATTCAAAAGTTTCGTATAGGAAATTTTTGGCTCATCTCTTTGCTTTCAACTGCATAAGAATAGGAATGTTGGTAACATTATAAAATAACAAACTACCAAAATAGAATAACACATTAAAGAATGAATAATGACAAGTCAATATTTTCCCCCATGAAGCGTAATTTCTTTAGAAACGGAAAAGAAATATTAAATCTAGCATTCAGTTTTGAAAATGAAAGTGCATACTTTATGTTTTAAGATCCAAAAAGATCACTAACAATATTAGTTACAGATACAATGACACCCCTTTATAGCAGCAACCCTCAGTTCTTCAGAGGGTTTAGCTATTCTGAATCGTTTCCATTTTTGAAAGAGAAAATACCTATTAAAACTAGCTTTGATTCATTATTTCTGAAATATGGTGAATGTTAGAACTTACTTAAAGAAAAATGTGCATAAATCAAAGACATCTAAATTTTTTGGAAAACTATACAACTTGTGTTTGCTTTTATTTTTCAGCTTTATAAAAGGTAATCTTTTATTTAATTTTGTTTTATAACTGGACAAGTAAATCTCTAATCAGTTCATCAGAAGTTGCGGACGAATGGGCATTAATATTATTAGTTTTTCCCCAAAAACTGTTGGATTAATGATAAATGATTTTGTCTATTTGCTTTCACCTGCAATTGAAAGATTTAGTTAACTTTCCTGCTATTATACTGACACAACATTTCTATACGCTGATCTATATTCAGAAAAATGTGCTTGGACATCATCCAGAGATCAAACAGCTATGCTGGTGGTGAAAATGGATCTCTGCTCTGTAATATTAACCTGATCTAACTCTGTAATATTATTGCTTGAATCTCTCAAAACAGTAAAGAGTGAAGTTCACTTTACTCTTTCACTCTGGGAAAAGTGAATAATTTCGATTTGATTTCTAGTGTTACTTATGAACATATGTACTTTTTATTCCCTTTTCATCTCAAAGTCAGGGAGATGAATGAAATGGGTTTTGTTTTAGTTGAACAGGCCACTATCTCTGTTACCCAGAAGGGTCTGAACGGCCATTACTAGGGATTATTTTAACATCTTGCCTATGGATCAAAGATCCCTTAACAGAAAAAAGTGGCCAATGAGAGGGGTGGCCACTATGCAAGTATGGCAATTTAGAGAAGTTATATTACACTAAAATTTTTAAAAACATTCCTTGTTTAGTTGGAGTTTAACCGTTTTAACCCATTAAATATTCAGAAAATATGTAACTTGCTTTCAAAATTTTTGTAAGCTCTGTATGAATAACTTGCTTTTGTATAAAAAAAACTGAGAAATTTTTAAACTGATTTTATAAGATATTAATTTATTTTGTTGTTCTAATACATAATCTGTGTTGGTATTATTTTACACATTCCAAATAAAATTAATCTCCTTTTTTCCCCCCATCAAGTTACAGAAATTAAGGTTGGGTCAGAAGAATACAACTTTTTTTACCTTACATAATTCTATAATAGTAAAAAATTATTTAAAGTTTTTAGATGCTGAAAAACACCAATTTACCTACTTTTCTACAAATAACATCAAGTGCATAAAGGTTTCTCAGAATGGAAAAAGTTATCAAAAAATAATAATAACTTCAAGAAATAGCATTAAAGTTTTTAAAAGAGTGATAACACTGGTTTCCATAAAATAAGGGAAAATTTCAAAAATAGCACTAATTAAAAAAGTTAAAAAGAAACTATACAAAATAGAGTATGTTCTTAACTGAAAGGTGCTAAATAGAACTACAATCATAATGTGCCATCTGCAAATAGCATAACAAAGCATGTGCGAGAGCAAGATGATAGGTTTAGTTGTGAAAATGAAATAAGACATTTGGAACATCAATTTTTTTTATGACTTTGAAGTATCTTCCAGAAGAACTGCAATAAACAAGCAAAAGGAAATTAGAGGTAGGTGAATTAGATGCAAATCAAATACAGGCAGCTAGATGGTTAAATGCGAATCCCTCTGTACATTCCACAATTTCAAACCACTGATTTGGTATCAAGGTTCAGCCAAGAGGTATATTCAGCACCAATTACTGACACTTGCTGTAAAGTGTATGAACTAGAATCTCAATCCAAATCCTATATAAATAATGTTACAATGGCTAGTTTTGCGCAGAGGAAGTGTCATAGCTAACGAGATTCTACCGAGGCACGACTATTGCTAGTTGTTGCAATGGCTCAAGTAAATGCTAAATCAATGTTTCTTATTCAATGAATAGGTAGAACGTATAAACACAGAAATGATTGAAATACATATTTTAAATTTTATTACAAGCATATGCATAAATAATTCATTTTACAAAATATAGACTAGCGGGAAAATAAGGAAATATAGAAACATATTTCTATCTTGAACATAGAACACAAAATTCAAACCAAATCTTTCAAAACTGTAAATTAAAAGGACAAAATATCTATACTTATAAAAGGCAATGTTTGTGTGTGTGTGCATGTCTACGTGCAATGTCCAGACGAATCTATAGCACTTACAACCTTGAAATTTGGCACACAGATAGTCGTAATGGCGACTGAATGCACCTTGAAGCCGAAATTTAAAAATTTAATCTAGAAATTTTTTTTATTTAATGTTTTGTGTTGCTTTGGTTGATTTTTCGCACTAATTTCTCAATAGAGTAGTTTCGAATAAGTTTACGACAAAAATATATACACCATCAGAAAGAGCATGCGATTTCCGTTCTAATGAAGTTTGTTTTGTATGTCTAACGTAATTTACTCAATTTTGAGAAATTTTTAAATAATAGTCAGTTTTCAATTGAAATTTTAAGATTTCAAAATCAAATGACTCCATCTCACGTTCTAATTTTGTTATCTTTTTGAAATGTTTTGAGCTAATAAATAAAACGTTTCTGCTCCATTTAAAACAAGAACGATTAAAATACCATTTTAAGTCGATTTTTAATTAATTTTTTAGTTGATGGGGTCAGATGTTTTTTTCGAAGGTGTTATTTTACGGAAATCCCGTTCCATCGAAATGTGCGCCATCTGCCGGAAAAAATTAAAGCGTTGGCTTTATTTGGCATCCTGCCATGAACGAGGATAGATATAATAAGGAATATGACGAATTACTTTTGTTGCTTTAGTCTGAATGAACTATTACACCATTTAAGAGATTTTTTTTCTCCTTTTCGTTATTTTTTCTTTGTGCGCGTCCGTGCGTTATGTTCTGATCAATTTCGCTTATACTTCAAGCTCATGATATACCATTTTGTAATCTAGATGGAAGGATCGTGTTTTGAATTATATTTTTCATAGTTTTGATTTGTTTGTTTTATGTACTTATTGATAATCAAGCATAAAAGTTTGTTAAAAAACACATGTTGTTTATGTTGCGCATTTTGTTTGCTGTTTAATAATGATTTTCACGTTGTTAGATTAACGTACTCTGTACAATTTTCCTACAGCTCAAATGTCATTATCGCAAAGAAAAATAAGCGGCAAAATCAATAATGTGTATCTTCTGCTTTGATTTTGTTTTCAAAACTTTTTCGTGTCATTGTGGGTTTTTTTTTTTTTTTTTCATTTTCATTTTGTTGGAAGTCCTGATTCCACGGGCAATGCCGTGCGCGTACTGCTAGTATATTATAACAAATGTTACTAATAATTTGAGAAAATACCCAATGCACATCAATTTGTAATTTTAAGATTCTAAATATTTTCATAATAATCAAAAACTAAGAAAAAAATGAAGAGATGAAAAATTTTAACTTAAGAATTAAATACTTACAGCATATCTTTGCTTTAATGCCTCATTTTTTAATTTCATCTCTTCCATACGCTTTTGTGCAAATTCATCCTTTGCTTCACGAGACCACTCACTAAACGGCTAAAACAAATTTGGAGTTAAAATATAAATACAAAACTAGTCATAAAGAATTCATAAATGGATAGAATAATTTGTTGGAAATCTTCTAATCCTTTAATTTAGGGAAATTCAAGAATTTCTGTCAAGCCAGACGATTTTTCTCTATAGAATACTTTTTTTGGTTGGTTTAAAAAAAAGTAAGAACAGAATGGCCATCATTTTTGCTGTTTCAATTTCCCTGACTTTTTTCGGAGGTAGCCCATCAACCATAGAAAAAAATCGCCTGCACATTGGCCATACTAAGTATTCATTCAAGTCAGTATGGTTTGAATAAAAAAGCAAAATGTTTGTAAAAAGAACATTTATTTAAAACTTTTAAGCAATAAACCATAAAATAACTAATACATCTTTATAATGAACAATTCTACTGCACCGAATTTTCCAGGTTTTTCTGATTAAAAATATAAACTTAAAAAATCTTTAGGACGATCAAAATCTCAATAAAAATATACGTTGCAAAATAAAACATAAAAAGGCAAAGAAAAAAATGTAAGAAAACGATTTTTTTACTGATGTTTATAAATTAAAACACAGAAGCATAATATTCTGTCACACGAATGGAATCGAATAGTTTGCAAAAGAAGAAAAAAAAAGCAACTTTTTATTCCAACCAACTTCCTTCAATACGGCTCAAAATGGACAATACATAAAGAGAAATAAATAAAATAAAACATCAAAGACAAAAAAGAGAGAAAAAATAAAATTCGCGAAAATAGGGGGAAAACCTGAATTTACCATTTAAAATTAAATAAATAAAAATCCAATTTGAATTTTTTAAAAAAAATTACTGTGGCATCAGCTCCGCTCTTGCGCTAATCCATCACTTTGCTAAATTTGATCTCGTATGTCAAAGATCTGGGCGTGCGTAAAGGACGAAAAAAAAAAAACGTGCATACATAATACTAAAAAAAAGTGTTCTTTTAAATGTATGGGTAACGACTTTCCCATACTTTGAAGATCCCATAATTTATCAAAATGATCAGTAATCATAATTTTTCCAACACTCAGAGAAAAAAAATATACACAAAATAAACAAACAAAAAAATGCTGAAAGAAAATATTAGCACTAATTTCAAATACTTCATAATTCAATGAAAAGATCTCCAGAAATGGAAAAACAAACTAATTCTGGTATAAATCCTATTTGATATTAAATAATCATAAAAGCAGGCAGTAGTGTGGATGCTAACTTGTAGACAGATAAAGAGAAATTTACGATCTCGTAAGCTATCTGAATATCCTGGACATACAGCCACATCCCGGTTCTTCTTCCACATCTGAGTGTGATTATACTATGGATTTTCATCTCGAGAAGTATCATCTAATTTAACTACCAAAAGGAACGCGATTCTGTTCATATACACCAGTCAACGAAGGTCCAAAATGGGGGTGAAAAACATTAACTCGTATAGTTTTAAAATTTGGTACACATGTTCGTGAGGGGCTTATTATGAACATACTAAAAGTCCCCGTTCCTGGAGAGTGAGTTCGCGGCGCCATCTTGGATTTCATCCAACATTTTGAGTTTTTGCTCAATATATCGAAAAATATTCAGTTTTTAAATTACAATTGATTTAACAAATTAAAGAGCATAAAATTCCCTACAAACTATACTTTTATTTTTCTTCCAGCTTTAATTGTTTCCCAGATAATGGGTATCAAAAGTTACCGCCATCTTTGATTTCATCTCTCCCTTTTTTAGTTTCTCTTAAATATATCAAAATCTATTCAATTTTCAAATTACATGTAATCAACAAATTAAAGAGCGTAAAATTCCCTACAAACACATGCTTTTATTTTTGTTTTAGCCTTAATAGTTTCCGAGATAATGGATTTAAAAATTTGCCGTCATCTTGGATTTGATCCCCCTTTTCTTAGTTTTTTTTTAATATCTAGAAAACTATTTGATTTTCCAATTACATTAAAAACAACAAATTAATGATCGTAAAATTCCCAACCAATGCATGCTTCTATTTATTTTCTAGCTTTAATAGTTTCAGTGATATTTAAGAAAAACTAAAAAGGGGGGGATAAAATCCAAGATGGTTGCAAATTTTGAAACCCACTACCTCGGAAACTATTAAAGCTAAAACAAAAATAAAAGCATTCGTTTGTAGGGAATTTTGCGCTCTTTAATTTGCTGACTACATGTTATTTAAAAATTGAATAGATTTCGAGATATTCAAGAGAAACTAAAAAAGGGGGATGAAATTCAAGATGGCGACAACTTTTGAGACCCATTATCTGGGAAACTATTAAAGCTGGCAGAAAAATAAAAGTATATATTCGAAAGAAATTTCACGCTTTTTAATTTGTTGAATCAATTAAGATTTGAAAATTGAATACTTTTCGAGTTATTTAAAAAAATTAAAAAAGGGGGAATGAAATCTAAGATGGAGGCAACCTTCGAGACCCATTATCTGGAAAAGAATTAAAACTGGAAGAAAAATATAAGCATGTATTTGTAGGGAATTTTACGCTCTTTAATTTGTTAAATCAATTGTAATTTGAAAACTCAACAGTTTTCGAGATATTCTCGAAAAACTAAAAAAGGGGGATGAAATCCAAGTTGACGCCGTGAGCTTACCCCGAGGACCGGGGACTTTTAGTATGTTTATCAAAAGCACCAAACGAACATGTGTACCAATTTTCAAAACTATATGATTTAATGCTTTTTCAAACCCTTCGTTGACTGGACTAATCGCCGAAATTTCGGTCCCTCGGAAATTTAAATGTAAACACCTCGCCAGGATGAACACGAATGGTATTCATTTTCATTGGTTGCCAACGGTGTTTCATTCTATTTATAAAAAAAGATCAGCGAATTTTCGCCTGCAATAAGAATAATCAAAATAAAAAAAATTCCAGGTTTAGAATAAATTTCCCTGACTTTTCCCTGTCTCCCGAAATTCCCTGACTATTCCCGGTTTTCCAGGTTTCCCGGTCGGGTGGCCACCCTGAAGAAAGAATTTTACATTTCAAATTTGAAACATTTACTTCAAGATAATACTCAAAAAGCAAGATCTTTAAAAACGACAAATCATGAAAAAAACTTAAGGTAAAAAAAAGGCAGGATTAGCTCAAAGTTCAAAAAAAGCGTGCTTTTATTTTTCGAGCTTCAATACTTTCCGAGATATTTAAGAAAAACTATAAAAAAAAAAAAAAAAAGTATGAAATCCAAGATGGTAGCAAACTTAAGCCCATTTTCTCGGAAACTATTAATGCTACAACAAAAATAAAAGTACGGGAATTTTACGCTCTTTAATTTGTTAAGTCAATTGTAATTTGAAAACTGAATTGTTTTCCCGAGATATTCAAGAAAAACTAAAAATGGGAGAATGAAGACTTCTAGTATGTTCACCAGGAGTCCCTCACGAACATGTGAACCAATTTTCAAAACTATATAATTTAATGTTTTTTTCACCCCCATTTTGGGCCTCCATTGACTGGGCTATTAGTGTTATCTTAACATGTGTTGACACCCCTGCATCTATCTCACCCTGGATTCCTTTCCTGAATTCTCTCCTTTCGTCAGTTTTCTTTCTTGATACATCCGGTATATACAGTTTTATGATTATGCTTTCGATTTATCGTATTCAACATCTGGGGAAACAAAAAAAAGGAATGTTTTCTTTACGCTTCTCGAGAAAATTAAGCACTTTTAAGGTAGTTAAAAATGGTTTTCAAATTTAAGCACTTTTCATGACGCTACGCACCCTGTATAATATTACAAAAAGAAATTAAACAAAAAACTTTTTAAAGTTTCATACGGAGCAAAAAAGTAGCCATTGGCAAAATTTTCCCAATAATACCATCTTGAAACTACAAACAGTTATTTCCTATACTGATAATAAGAGCATATTATTGGCTACAGAATTTTCATAAAATTATACCTTCTCAAAATAGCAGTATATTTTAATAAAACTTATTAAAAGGCAATTTTAATCTCATAAAATGTGTATAACATTATGAGAGAACAAAAAAAATATTAAAAAGAAATTTATTCATTATAGCAAAAATACGCAATATAAAACAGAAAGACAGTACACCGGCTTTATTGTGTATATTATTTTTTATATATTATTGCATACATTTTTACTGTGTTACTCTTTTAAGGATTATTTTTATTTTTGTGTATAATTATTATTCAATCAGTTTGCTTCTGGTGGTGTTCTAGAGTAGATAAATTAATTATGTTTAAAATTAAATGTGGACATTTATGCAGAAAAAGCACTGAACATTGAATATCATGAGATATCTCCCGGTGAGCAATATTCCATGGTACTCTATCTATGTTTACTCTTTTTATTCCAACTTTTTTTTGGCTTTTATATGTTTATTATTATATATTTGAAATGAGATAGCATATTTTGATTTTTAAAAACAAGGCATTAGTATATAAAAATTCCTTACCAAAGCCATTGCTTTCACTCAATTATTGACTTCTATTTCCTAATACTTGAAATACCTAAAAAAATCATTCAGATATAGAAATGTAATTAATTATGCAATAATAAAGTAATAATTTCCAAAATAAATAATTAAGCAGATAGGAAATTTTTTATACATTAAAGTTGCCCACAGGTAAGAAACGCATCTTCAATTTTAATTATATTTGCTATTGCCATATCAAAACAAATTTTAATAAATTGGTACAATTATTAATGCAGAATATTTTTCTATTTTAAATAATCATTTAAGAACAGAATTTCAAATAACACAGTGCAACAATGTAATTGCTACTGAAATGGAACAACAGAATTCTATATGATATCAACTCACTGAAGACTGACTAATAGCACAATGAATAACCTTCAATAGAACTTGTTTCAGAAATACAGAAGTGCAACATTATGCTTTTTTTAGTACGCAATTCTTTCACTCTTACAAGAAGTCTTATGTGTGGTTGCATGCATTACTGTTGCAAGATTGATGAATGAAAGGTCGAATGAATGTCCACGAATAAAAAAAATTAAATATTAAAACTTTCAGGCTTGCATTATTCAGGTGTATAAAAAAATGCTAGGTCCAAAGTGTAAACAGTAATGGCATGGAGGTTGAGAGTCTAGATCTCATGTACAACACACAAAAATCCACCGTTGGTGTTAACAAACAATCTCAAAATGATTTTGCTGTAGAATGGGAATAAGTTACCAACCATTCCAACTGCATACAACAATCTAGAACAGCTGTTGGATATGACTCATAACAAGAAGTATTGTTGGCATATCTCTGCTGACCTGAAGATAATGTCTATTTTAATGGACCTTCAGAAGAGATATACCAAACTCTGCTGTTTTCTTTGTTATTGGGATAGTTGAGCTACATAATTCCACAATGTGGATAGAAGTTGGCATCCTAGGATGACTTTGACACCTGAACAAATGAATGTTGAGAACACACCTCTAACAAAATAGCATAAAATCATACTACACCTTCTACACATAAAATATGGTTGTCTTAGATATTTGGTAAACCTTCCAGCAGGCGCGCTTGCGCAAATTTTACGACAAACAGAATTTTTCATACCCTGTTCTCATATTAGGAGTCAAAATTGTCAGAAGGTCATTGCTATTCCTTCATTTGACCCCTCTCTTCAGGATTAAATGGATTTATCTAAGTTTCAAGGTGATTTCATACTGTTTTATGCTTCTGTCGTAAAGTTTACGTCACGTGCCCGCTTGTGTAATCTTAACGTTTCAGTTGGGTAATTATATATCCAGTGCACATTATGGTGATTTAATATTTCATTTTACATTGTCAAAAATATTTAAATATGTAATTAGCTAGCTAATAATCCAGCAAGCCGAAGAATTTTCGTGAAAAACTTAGCCCTCAGTCTTATGAAAAATCGCCTCACAACTTGAGTCCAAGCAATCTGATCATCGCCTTATGACATTACCATGTCTTTAAGTCTAAATTATACATCACAACCTCAAAAAGCAAGTGAATTGTAACCAGCATTGAGAAGAAGAGATTGTAGTTTGTGTTTGAAAGAAAGAAAATAATCATCAAAATCCATAAAATGCATTAGGTGCATTATATAGTATACATGCAAAAAGCGTCACTCTCTAACGAAAGTTAAATGTTTCGATTACAAGAAACAGTGATTAGAAACTAGGAAGAAAGTCTTTGATGAACAATCTTAGTTTGTATTACACTGAAGAGCCAGAAAAATTGGTACAGGAGTGCGTTTGCAAATAACGGGAGTATGCAACCAATCATCGTAACCCAACGCGGTTGTCAACGCCTATATAAAACAACAGATGTCTGACAAATGTATGGAAAAAAGAACTGGACCATGGACGTCAGACGCGAATCCTTAAACGAGATAGACATTCAACACTTTCTCATATTGCCGCGGATTTCAATGATGGGGCATCTACAAGTGTCAGAGTGCGAACTGTTCAACGGACCGTCATTAATATGGGCTCTCAGAGTCGAAGGCCCACTCGTGTACCGTTGCTGGCTGCACGGCACAAAGCTTTACTCGTTGCTGACTGCACGGTACAAAGCTTTACTCCTCTCCTGGGCCTGACCACACTACCATCCCAGATAACACGTAAGTTTGCAGCAAGTTTGATTTTGACTTGATATTCCCTTGTCATGGCAAAATTTGACGCGTCAAACTTGAAACGAACTTGTAACAAGTTCGCTGTGACAACTAGCGACACTCAAGCTTGCAACGCATTTGCTAGAAGTTCGATGTGACAAATAGCGTCACCTCCCTTGCAAATCAAACAAGCTTCATGCAAAGACAGCACAAAGAGATAATTATCTTTGTCTCTGTTTAAAAAAAAAAAACATCCGATTTTTAATAGCATCTCCTAGACCGTCCTTTTCATTAATTCAATAAATCAATGATAATTTGTAAAAAAAACTAACTTTTTTATAAAAAAAATTTTTGAAGCATTTTTCATCCTTTTACTAAATATATCACTCGCACTTTAAAGAAAACTATATCGCCTTTTTCTTAATGTTGAAATTTTAACGTTTATAAACAAAATTAAATCTAAAAAACAGTCAATGTTTGTTGAAAAATAATAACTTAGACATTTTGTCCCATTTTAAAGTAATTACTTTTGAACTCTAATTTCCTAATTTATTCTACTAGCAAAACGTAGTTATTAGCGAAAATCGCTCTCTTTTTGACTTCAAATCATATTCTCAACTCAAAAAATTAATGAAATTAAGAAAAAAGTTTAAAATAAATCGTATACGAATCGAATGGAACGATGTATTAGCGAAATCTATCTTCTCCTCTCAGAGTTTGGCTACGAACACACGAGTCGGCTACGGCGAATTCGGCTGAGAGCTGAAAACGTGTCGGTGGTGTTCACACGGGGCGTTTGGCGAATCGTCGCTGCAGGGTGGCGCTGCGTATTCGGCTTTCGTGGCCACATTCGGCGTTAATCTTTCTGAGTGAGTGATATACGTAACTCAGAAATGATGATTTATTTGAATGAAGAATTTATTTGAAGAGCTCCCATCGAAGAAAACATTTATTGCATATAATGAATAAAAATTTCACAACTTATAATGTATTGAACTGTTTCAGAAAATTCTCAATTGAATTCAGGATAACATACATTAGTATATAATTTTTTGTTTTCCAGTGTTTCATATAATGTTCTCACAAATTAAAGAATACCCTATGGATATTCTGCTTATCCTGATAAATAAGAGGCATGTAATTGAATTTCAAATAATTTTATTTTGATAAAAATTCCATTTTGAGTTATTTTTAAACAATATAGCAATTCATAATGATCATTGCATGTGTTATTTTGTAGGGAAAAAAATCGCTTTAAAAAGTAAGTAATTTCATATTTTACAAAGGCTAGGAAGAGAAAAATTATTTTTCAATATATTTTTATTTATGATTCTGAGGTCAAATTTTTCAAGTAAATTAAAAAAATAATAAAATTTGAACATGAAGAACTGAAAAGGTTATACCTAAAAGTAAGCTAAATATTGTTCAACTGACCTAAAACATTAATAATTTTCAACCGGTTCATTAAAAAATATATATTATCTGCTTTTTTTGCAAAGTATAAATATAAATATATTCTGAAATTTGTTAAAATTAAGGAAAAAATTGCACAACTTTGAAATTCACATCATTGAAATGATTAGGATGGAGTCGCCGAATTTGGACCATCTGGACGTTGTTTACTGCACTGTGGTGGAGAAATAATTTTAACGAAAAAAAAGAAACTGAATTTTTTATAGCTTATTTATTTATTTTCAGAACGTCGTAATTAACTTTTTTATGAAATGGACTTTAAATTAGGAAAAAGCAAATTCCTTAATATCAAAAATTTGATTGGGACCTACATTCCTGATGATAAAACAGTGTAACAAATTTTATCCATCTAGCTATTCAAGTTTTTGAGTTATAGTGTTCACATGAAAGCGGACAGACAGACTTCCCGTAGACGGATTTTGTACAAAATTTGATAAAAACTTACAAATTATGTGTCAAGATCACATACCAAATTTCATCCCCGTAGCTCTAATAATTTTCGAGTTATCGGTTCACACAGACAGATATACAGACAGACATAATTCCAAACTTGTGTTTTTGGGACTCAAGGAGGTCTAAAACGTGGAGATTCGTCAAAATCTCGAGTTCGAATTTTTTGACGATTACAATATTTTCTCTTTGTATATTTCCTATGCGAGAAAGTAAAAAAATTAAATGTAGAGGGAAACTTGATGCATTTAATGAATCCGCGATCAGTTTAATTAATGTATCAGTGAAAATCTGAATATAAAACGAGTGCCGATGAAAAGACTATTTTCTTGGAAAAAAAACCCGTCCCCTCATATTATCGTAGATACAAATTTTAGCAAAAGCATTTCTTCACAATACGCCTGTTAAAGATATTTATAAGAAAATAAAATATGAATATGCCTTTATAATAAAACAGTTTAATTAAGCTTTTATTATCAAATAAAATGTATTATAATTATCCTTCTAAATAAAATATTACATTGAAATTACAATTCAATAACATTTTCGAAAGTTATCCCGAAAAGGTGAAAATTTAACTTGATATTACATTTTCATCCTGTACAAATACAGACACACTCGCTTTAATTATTTGTAAAAAATCATAATATCAGCATAACAAAATATAATTAATCGAAAAAGAAACAAAAAATGTTTTAAATCATCTAAAATCTTATAAGTTTTTATTTAACTTTAAAGAACAGAATCGGTGCTTGGAGCTGCCATCCGTTTAGAGCGAAAACGCTTTCGTACAAAAACACGTGTGAACACTGTCACTCGTTACCATGGGACCATGCGACGATTTGCCGGCGAAACCGGAGCTGCTTCATTGGGGAACGATAAGACGCGCGCAACGAGAACCTGTTACACAAGTTTGCCGTGCCAGTGTGAACAGCGCCATTAAAGAACACGGGATCACATGTCGCGCCACGGCTGCAACTTTCGGCGGAAACGCTTCGTGTGTTCGCGCCCTTTAACTGGCTGAGTGGTTACCGCGTCAGCTTCCGAACCGGTAGGTCGCGAGTTCTATCCTGGGTTGTGTTCGTTCTCTGTTTTTGCTATAATTTGCAATGAGTTTGCAATGCAAGCTTGCTGCAAGTTCGTCCTATGGTGACTTCGAGGCTTGCATTAACTTGCTGCAAGCTTGTTTCACACTTGCACACTTGTCGTGACAAATTTGCAGAAAGCTTGCAGACTTGCAGTGCAAGCCTGCTGCAAACTTGCAGTGCAAGCCTGCTGCAAACTAAAATTGCTATCTGGAATTGGACTGTTGATGACTGGAAACACGTTGCCTGGTCCGACGAGTCTCGTTTCCAATTGTATCGGACGGATGCACGTGTACGAGTATGGAGACGGCATCATTAATCCATAGATCCTGTTTGTCAACAGGGGACTGTTCAATCTGGTGGAACCTCTGTGATGGTATGGGACGTGTGCAGTTGGCGTGATATGGGACCCCTGATACGTCTAGAGACGACTCTGACAGGTGACAGGTACTTAAGCATCCTGCCCGATCACCTACACTCATTCATGTCCATTGTGCATTCCGACGGATTGGGACAATTCCAGCAGGACAATGCGACACCCCACGCGTCGAGAGTTGCTACCAAGTGGCTCCAGGAACACTCCTCTGACTTTAGACACTTCCATTGGCCACCTAAATCCCCAGAGATGAACATTATTGAAGATATCTGGGGTGCCTTTCTACATGCTGTTGAGAATAGATCTCCGCCACCTCGCACTCCTATGGATGTGTGGACTGTCCTGAAGGATGAATGGTGTGAATTGCCTCCAAGATACCTTCAGACATTAGTCGAGTCCATGCCACATCGTGTTGCGGCACCTCTGTGTGTGCGTGGGGGCCCTACACGATATTAGGCAGGTGTACCAGTTTTTCTGGCTCTTCAGTGTATAATCTCTTTTATTATACACTAGCAGTACGTGCACGGCGTTACCCGTGGAATCAGGACTTCAATAACATTTTTTTAAAAAATGCTCACAATGACACAAAAAAGTTTTGAAACCAAAATCAAAACAAAGGATACACATTATTGATTTCCCCCCTTATTTTTCTTCGCTATAATGACATTTCAACTGTAAAAACATGAAAATGATTATTATACAAAAAATCAAAATATGCGAAACAAATAAACACGTTAAGACACTGCTGAAAATAATAATCGAAGGCATTCAGTTGAAGGTTAGACGTATCCTGCGCTCTGCACCGTCAACCAATGAAATTGCAACAATGGAAGTTGGGAAGGCTTACCAAATGAAATTTTACACGATTTCAAATGGAACAATGCAACAAACATAATTTCTGTGGTATTTAAATATATCCTGAATGAATCAGAGAAGAAGGAAAAAAAAGAAAGAGAGAGAGATGAAATCTTCCACTTCAGGTTTAAACTCTGAAGCCACATTATGTAAATAGCTCCTTGAAGACATATTTCATTTTTTTCCAGTCTTCTGCAACTGAAGGTATCAGACGCAAAGCAAAGGGATTATGATGTCACATGGTTTCTACAACATGCATGTTGGGTAAATACGTCACGCGACGTTGATTACGAAGAATCGTGAAGGGAATTTTGAAGCGAAAATTTTTTAACACTTCAGAGGAAACGTGAAGGGAATTTTGAAGCGAAAATTTTTTAACACTTCAGAGGAAAGAAAATTAAAATTCAACCAACTGTTCAATTTTAACCATTCTTGTTTTAAATTAAGGAGAAATGTTATATTTATTACTTCAACAAATTTCAAATTGACAACAAAATTAGAACGGCAGATGCAAGAAATTGAAGTTCCAAATTAAGTTTCGTAGGTTTAACCGACTATTTTTAAAAATTTCATAAAATTCAGTAAATTAAGTTAGGTATTCAAAACTAACTTTATTAGAACGGAAATCGTTTGCTCTTTCCGATGGTGTATCTATTTTTTTTTCGTACAATTATCTGAAGCCATGCTATTGAGAAATTAGTGTCAAAATCACCCAAAACAACACAAAATATTAAATAAACAATTTTCTATATAAAAATATAAAATTCCGGCTTCAAGGTGCATTGAGTCACTATCAGGACTACCTGTGTGCCAAATTCAAGACTGTAAGTGCGATAAACTCGTCTGGACATCGCGCGCAAGCACACAAACATTGCCTTTTATAAGTATAGATTTCTTCACACTTTTTAATAAAATGATATTATTAAATCTTATTACTTTCTCTGAATTCAGTATAATTTCAGATTTTGCAAATACAGAAGGACCCCGTTAATCCGGATGAATTCAGGCACATGGACGTCCGGATTAGCGGGATTTCCGGATTGGCGAGGTTTTTAAAAAATAACGTAAAACACTTTTTCAAAAATTGTATGTATGGGTACTATGGTATATCTGTATGAACTAACATTGTATGGTTAAATTGAATGGACATGATACAGTATGTACATGATATGCACATACATAATTACTGCACATGTAAGTGAATGAACATAATCAGTGTCCAAAAAAGTCAGTTATTTTTTTATTTTTTTTTGCGCGGCCGTTCCAATTTTTAATTCAAATGCGCGGTCTCTTAAACGTCTGAGGAGCATAATTTCGTGTGCTTCAAAATTTTGCTCTTGAGCCCAATGTAATGAAGTGATGAGTGCCGCCATAGTCTCAGAATGACAAATTTTGAAGGGGTTTACAGTGGTGACGTCGTCATCATCATCATCTTCGACTGTTACCGTCCTGATAATTTCGTCGTCTGTTAAAATTTCATTTCGAGCCAAATTGCCGTCAGCCTCAGCAGCCCATTGGAGGGTTCAGTATTAGACATCGGGTTCGTGTTTTGTAATTGGTTAATGAGTGATGCAAGCTGAATTTCTTCAGTTTGCACATTTTCTTCAACTTCAGAATCAATAAAATTGGGAAGCAAATTTTTCGACGACTTGTTGATCAGCAATGTAGACACAGGTGCCCAACAGTTATCAAGATTGAACATGACATCTTTCAAATTCACATTTTTCAGTGTTTTTACCAAGTTTTCATTGTGCACAGAATCATTAAGAATGTTCGTAAGAAGTTGCGATATCCCAGCTTCATATTTTGAACAACATTCTGATCCATCGGTTGGATCAGAACAGGATGCGGGTTTGCATCATTCTCTATGGACCGTCCGGATTACCGGCGGTTCCGGATTAGCGCGTGTCCGGATTACCGGGGTTCTACTGTAATATTAAAATTAATTTTCACTCTTGATGTAAATATTTGCTTTTCTGACGTGTCTCTTATTACTATTATGAAATAACTTGCAACTGCCATGGTAAAAATGCAGAAATTTATTGTGTCGTAAAAAGTACGACACGCGCCCGCTGGAAGGTTAAAGCCATGGTCAAAACAAAACTAACATTCCAGTACTTGCATGAAAAATTTCCTTGAATGAGCAAAGCAAAAATAAAAAGTTTTTGTGGGACCTTCGATAGGATAGCTCTTCCAGGATTAGAAATTTAAGTATCTGCTTGTAATGAAAAAAAAAAAGTGTAGGATGTGTTTTGCCAAGTATCAGTGAATTTCCTTGAGAATT